>JAADVB010000040.1:0-100879 GCA_023334545.1 Salisapilia sapeloensis
CAAAAAAGTAGAATGGAAGTACATTTTGCATTACGAAGATACGGACAGCATTTCGGTGTACCGGATTCATCATCAATAGCTTTTTTTACCTTGGGTCGGCTCATTACCCCTTGTTCTTCTGGAGATTCTGTTATCGCAGAAAACATCACTTTGGCCTCCTTATTCTCCCATTTATCCATCCCATCAATCATAAATTAGATATCGTTCCGTCGTCTCTTATTCTGTTCCCTGCATAACACTTCTACAGACACAGACATACACGCAATGTCTGACACTACCTCCAAATTACTCGACTGGTTGCCACTACGTAGTCGATCATCCTTCCTGCCAAAAAAATTCAGTCTACTACGTGTCGCCAGTCATCAAGTGACCATCAGTCTGGACGTAGACATGCACCAAAGGACGAAAGATTGAAGCAAACTGACCCTTGCTCCCACATTAAAGCTCTAGTTTTCATGGAAAACATCTCACGCCAGCCTGGTGTCATCGTGGCTCATGATACGCAAGCAAGTGCACATTGCGTACCTCCGAAAGCCAGTCATGATTCAAATCTGAGTAAAGATGTCTGCCTCGACGGGCATCGACGTCATTTCGAAATCTGCTTTTTCTAGCACACTGGTCTAGGCATGGCAGCCAACGCGATACAGTACTGTGGCTTCTCATGAACACGTGCTATTGGACAAGTTTCCACTCGCTTTCGCGCCATTTGGACCGACGATGTGTGTTTATAAACTCAAGTACGTTTCGTAGAAATAGAAGAAGCCAGCGTTGGTATAGTCTCTTCAAGTATCATTACTTTATCGGCGTCGCAGAATTTTTTGCACCATCACTTCGGCTCGACCTTCTTCCTCTTCCTTCAGTATCGCTTCGTGTCGCCATTCCTCAAGTCGTATGTCTCACTATCAGTCGGCCGATTCACCTCGCAATAGCGACCGTTCCAAGGAAGTGGATGATTTAATTGAGCGCGTGTCGCGCGAAGTCCGCGAGTTGAGCAAACTGCCGAATGAACTCAAGTCGAAGCGGACGACGCATGGTCGAGCAAAGAATTTAATCGAGCAAGGCAATAAGCTCGTAGAGCGTATTAACGGCCATCTGAAGCAATTGACAAAAGCTGCGCAGAAACCGGAAGGACGGCCGAAACGTGCTCAGATTAAGAAATTATCCGCAGACTTTAAAGCGCAGTGTGAACAATTCGAAGCCGCATGTGAACAAGCTGTCCAGGCAGAAGAGGCGCATATGGACCGCATCCGTCGGTCTCGGAATAGCAGTCAGGACCAGGACCAAGTAGAGCTTGGCAATTATGATGAAGAGCAGATCTACGCCCAAGTGGCTGTTACTCGTTACAATGATGAAGGTACGCGCGTCTGGTCGTTCTATTCAACACTATACATTTGCTGATCCTGGTACCTTGTCCAACTGGATAGACTTGGCCCGTCGAGAAGAAGACATTGTCGATATGAACCACAGGATCAAGGATGTTAAGACAGCATATGCAGAAGTGGACGCCCTCGTGGAGCAGCAGGGGGAGCAAGTCGGTACGTGCTATTGAGTGAACTATTTATCTGCCGTAAAGTGTATTAATGGTCGGACTAGCCGAGATTGTGGACAACACGGACGATGCACAGGATCACGTGGAGCGAGGACTGGACAACTTTCGTGAAGCCGATCGAAAGAAGGGCTTGTGCAACTGTACGACGACGAAAAAGATCCTATGGGCGATCCTGGCCGTGCTTATCATTGCTGTCGTCATTGCCTTGGTAACGTCTCTGAAATAAGTGCTGTAACTGCAGCGCGACCTCTGCCACTCGCGCCAACTTTTTGCTTTATCTAAAGGAAACAACGGACTTTCTTGTTCACATGCATCTTTTGAAATCTCTTTCTGCACCCGGCGTACGCCACTAGTTGGAAGCTTTGGGAAGTGGATGATTTGTAACTGCTACGCCTTGATAATTTATAAGGAGAGACAAACTTGCAGTGCTATGCGAAAGCCTAGGATTGAGAAAGAAGGCACAGAAATTCGTAAGAAGGATGTGATCGAACCTTGTTTCGAAAAAATGTAACGGCCGCCGCACCCTTCGCCATGTACATTCCCGGCTTAACACGCTTCGATCACTATATTGGTATGCTAGGTCGATTTAGATGGAGCTGAGAACGAGTAACCCAATCTTTGCGTATCAGAAGGAGACGTGCGTTGGAAGATGGGCAAGATACACTTTTGCCGCTTCACGCGCAAGATTAGAAAGACTTAATGGAGGTTGAGTTTTACTGCTTTCGACCAATCAAGTAAAGACGGGAAACTATAGGTGAGCGTTTGCTTATCCACCTGTATTAATGCTTATAACGCAAGATGTCCAAGAGAAGTGGTTCTCGGCCGATATTTGCACGGATAAGTTTCCATGCAGGTGGAAAGATCCAACTTTAGCAGAAAGTCGAGGTACTTTGATTGGCTGGAAATAACGTGTCAAGCATCCGGATCTAACACATACGAAGCGCCCATTGGCTATCTAGCGCAAGGTGTCTTTTCTGAACACAGTGGACCCATGGCGAGCCCAGGTTGAAAAGCTGTCTAGATTGATTGTCTATGCGACCGAAACGCCCGGGCTAAAAAATGGAGAGCCGTGTCGATCGTACTGTTGTGTTGTACTGGCGACCGCCACGTGAGGGAGCCTTGGGTGCATTCAGGTCGAAAGATATGTTAGCAGAGTGCACGAGCAGGTCGTAGTGTCAGCAGCATGCAATCTAGCCTAGCTGTTCGGATGGCTATCGATGCAGACATGTTTGCTAGCTCGAAGCTCCATCCACTTGCATCTGTTTAAAAAGGTTTAGCTCATGTGACTTCAGCCGAATAGGTCGTTTCCTCTTATTGTTATGTATTGGTTTGAAGAAATGCAACTACGGAATAAGGCCATTTTTCCACTCTACCCAGAGGTAACGGTCAGTGACGTCATGCCGCTGCACTTCTTCCACTCCCATCCCAACGTCCTGTACAAGCTTGCAACGATCGGAAAAAGTAGAAAAAAGAACGATTGTGCTCTGCCGTCTCCGCCTTAAGCGCCAAAGAGCTGCTCATTTCGCAATTTCCATCCATCTACCACAAGAAAGCAATTCTATTTTTTAGCCAAAGTCTTAGTCGAGAGATGACACAAACCGGTGCCCAAGTCGTTCTGCCGTCCATTGCGACCATGCTATCGCAACTATCGAATGCGACTACGAGACGATACGAGCCAGTACAGGAAATTCGCACGAGTATCTACGGTCAAATCCTTTTGTGTAAGGATACTCACACCAAGGAACTTGTCGTCGTGAAGACCGTGGAATTACCACGCGCTCTCAAGCAGCTTTCACGAGCGAATGAACGAGTGCAAGAAAATATTTTAAAGGAAGTAGACGTCTTGGCGTTAATTGAGTCGTGGGGAGGCCACGCTAACATTATCAAGCTACGCGAATACTATATTGTCGACCAAGGCGCGATGCTACATGTCGTCATGGACTACTGCGAAGGTGGAGATATGCTCGAGTCGTGCATGGACACACCGAAAGACGACGACCAGACGAATGACTTGGCCCATGCGTATCAAGTGGATGAAACCCTTGTCCGAAAGTACTTGCGTGACGTCGTGTCTGGTCTACAGTACCTCCACCAACGAGGGATCGCCCATCGCGATCTGAGTCTCGAGAATATCCTCATTCGCCACGGCCAAGCAGTCATCTCGGACTTTGGTCTCTGCGCCCAGCAGACCACATCTGACTTTTACTGCGACGAAACGGTCGGCAAGCACTACTACATGGCACCGGAAGTCGTTTCGCAGCTAGTGTACGACCCGCGTCCGAGCGACATATGGTCCCTCGGCATCTCCTTCTTCATCGTCTTGACCTCGTCGCCACCGTTCGAAATCGCGCGCGAGTCGGATCCAGGTTTTCGATTTGTATGCAAAAACGGTGCGCGAGCTGTGTTAAATGTATGGGGTCTGTCGGACGCGTTTAGCGAGGAAATGCAAGATTTGATCGACCGAATGATTGTGGTGAATCCGTCGCATCGGATCAGTATTGAAGAAATGTGGCATCATCCGGCGATGCAAGCGTAGAGTGTTGTTTATGGTCTTAAGATTTATGGACGCAAGTAGATCTTTGAAATACATGCTGGAGAATGCATTTATGTATCTGATTTCGATGTGCGTCTGTTTTTCCGTTATCGTTGCCCTAGAAGGGCAACGTGGCATCCTTCGACTAGTCTTCATGCTGATAAAATTTGGCGACAGTTATACGTGTATTCGTCGAAAGAGAGTGATGTTTGATTGACAAAAGGAGAGGAGCAAAAGGCAACTTGAAAGAATGCAACATGATGTCCACGAGGATGGTTGGATTGTCCATAGCTAGTGACGGTTATAGCTAGATCGACGGGTCACTTGGCCTAGGCGGATTAATCGGATACGTTTGACTCAAGCTGGCGATATCGCCAGTCATGACTTTCAATTCGTTTACCGACATCTTCAAGGCTCTTGGACGCCATGTCGAGCCAAAACTCTGCTAGATCCAAATCTGCTTCCTGGGCAATGTACTTAATTTCAGCTCGATTGTAATCGCTCCTGGCTTGCAGATAATTTGTACGAGCAGTTTGCCGTTCCTCTCTTTTTCTTTCAAGCGACGGATCGAGAAGAGCTTTCATCGTTTCGTCCAACGAATCCGCACGTATACTCTGTGCTGCAACCGGACTTGCCTTTGTACCAATCGGTGATGCCTTGGCCCCGCTAGCTACTTCCTTTCCACTTGTGTGTGAAGTTTCCTTAATGCTTTCCTGTGGTCGCTTAAATACATCAGCAGATGGCTTTGTATCTCGGTGAGGTACATGGTGTGCGTCACGTCTCGGAGATGCCGCAGCTGACGCACTTGATCTAGGCGAAGCCTGCACTGGATCTTTCTGCCTGTCAGGTCGATTGTGACTAGACCGATCGTTCGAACGTTGGCGATGGTGTCGGGAATGGTCGGAAGGATGCTTCGAGTCCGACCGGGCGGGCCGTCGATCATGGGTCTGCCCATGGCGATACGGGTGGTCAGCAGCACCCGAAGACGAGTGGCGTTGTCTGCTAGCGCTGCGGCTGCGCCGGTGGTGTCGATCGCGAGGACTGCGGCTCCGGTCGCGCCGCGCGCGGCCTCGATCGTGTCCACCTCTCATGTTTTCTTTTCTTACAAACATGTTGCATACCACTGTATTTTCTTTTGCTCAATCTTTCTTTCGTGCCATTTTCTTTCGACTAATAGAGCTCTAAACTTTCTTTTTCTTTTATGCTGATTCGATTGCGAACAATACACACGCGCGCCCTCTCGCCATCCTTTACGCTCTCTTCAAAGCCGCATCATAGCATCACACACCAAACAGCTTTCACTCGTGTACATGTATTCATCCAGTCCGTTCATCTAAGGGGTGCGGGATTAGCCCACTTGGACCTCTAACCGGTCAAAAAGTCCATTGTCTATCGCAACGGACGCGTTAGCTCATGCTAGCCGGTCATATATCTTTCTTTCGCTATGCTACCGATTCACAATGATATGATCTTGTTGTCACGACGTCGGGTAAAGACTGCACATTGTAGCTAATGTTCGTGTGGGCACTCTCCAAGTTCATTTTGGCATTTCATTGCTCTACGCTCCTTTCCGTCGGAAGTGACGTACTTTAGTGCCAAGACAAATGTCCTTTGCAGCGTCTCAATCATCACTGCGACGCCAACCTGGCTTTGGCGTCGAACGAGTACCGGAAGGCGGACAGCGTGAGCAGGAAGAAGTATTCGTACGTCTTGCTGCTCGTCTGAAACAGAATCTCTCGCCTGGTATACGTCGACGACACTTGTTCAAAAAATATGCCGACTGCTTCTCTGGTATGGAAGCCGTCGACTGGATGCTCGAGTTCATGGAAGCCAAGTCCGTGGCCGAAGCCGTTCGTAAAGGCCAGGCGCTCTATCAACGAGGCTTCCTCTCGAAAGTCGACAAAGAAGTCAAGTTCGAGTACTCAAACAAGAGATTCTTCCGATTCACGCATACGACACCCGAGTTCAAGGGTGGCGACACGGAGAATGACGGACCAGAGTACCCGATCGGATCGACCTCTAGCTCCACCATGGTCGAGTTACCACTCAGTGCCGTCGCTCGTCGCCGAGCTCTAGCTGCCATCCTCGGCGGCTTTGTCGCGGACGCAGCGTCAACAGCGTTGAATGGCGTGAGCAAGCCGGAAAAGTCTATTCCAAACTTGCTTCGTCTCGACTTTGATCCTGCTTTCTGCGGTGCCATGGACTCGATTAGTGACGACGGCAATCCGTCTCTCCAGACCAAGATGGAGTCGTCCACCGGTTTCGAGACGCGCATCCTACTCTCCTGCATCGCTCGTCGAGGTGAAATCCACGGCGCGCAGCTAGCTAAAGACGCGTATTGGGGATTCAAGAAAGACCAACGAATGCTAAGCACCACGACGCGAGCGTTTGTGAAGAGAGTGCGTGGTGGTCGGAACTGGCCTCACTGTGCCGTTAAGTGCAAGTCGATTGATGTACTGTCGATCTTGCCAGTCGTCGTGGCACTCTACGCTGGCACGAACTCACTCTTTCCAAAAGTCGATGAACTCGTCAAGGTCTTCTACGCCGGCCAACGCGTTCGTGACGCAGCGCTTATTGCTGCTTTCGTTTTGGAGCAAGTCATTCTAGGCGCATCTGTCCTCCAAGCCATGCGTATGAGCATCCGGACGGAACGACTGAGCGTAAAGCAGCGCAAATCGGTCTTTAAAGCCTTTACCAAGTCCCAACTCCCGAGTTACGAAGCTATCCAACACTTTGGCAATAAAGGCGCTTTGCCCGGTGGTTTCTACGCGGTCCTGCAGCCACTCTTTGTCCTGAGCGACTATCAGACAGCCGTTCGGGAGAACATCATTGGAGGGGGACGGACGTGTCGTCGTGCCATGTTCATCGGCGCCTGCTTCGCCGCACAGGACGGAGCAGCAGCGATTCCTGCAGTCTGGTCGAAGAAGACACAGCACTTGCAGCAAGTGGAGGCGGATGCACAAGCGATTTTGGCGCGGAGAGAGATCCCTGGGTCGAACTCGTTCAAGGAAGACGGAGTCGATGACCGGACGACGATGCACTCGACCATTAGCAGTGGCAGCAACATCCAGCAGAGCAACAGCTATGATAATAGTGTCCATCTAGCGTCTTCCGAGCCTTCTCACTCGGTGTTGGGTCGACAGAGCTCGACGAATGTGCCGCAGAGTGGCAGTTCGACGCGATCGACGACGTCCAACTCGAGGTTACCACAACGACAGTGGAGTGGATCGTACCAGCGGAAGATGAGCATTGACAGTGGTGCGTCGTCTCCGCGTTCCCAAGCGTCCAACTATTCCTACGCAACTGTTCGGACGTCCACGTCGTCCGCTAACAGTGTCATTGACTTGGGCGACATGGAAGCGTTCTATGAAGACGCAATGTCCGTGTCGTCTGCTCCGTCTGGAAGCCAGTCAACTCCCAAATCTTATGGAATTGAAAAGCGATCGAGTGGAGAGCAGTACCAGTTCTTCCAAAGCTACGGAGCCGCGACGGCACGATACAGTGACAATAGTCGTCGCACGAGTGTCTCTCGCGGGAGCGACCAGAACCCACTTCGAACGAGTGACTACAATCCGTTCTACCAGAGCTCATTGACAGATCCGGGTCGTCGGAAGAGTAGCGAAAAGGGACTAAACACCTCTGGCTATCGAGGTCGATCGAATGTCTCGAGTGGGTATGGGAACCTGAACCAGTCTCGAGGCCTCGACCACCAAACGGATGAAGTTCGAGCGAGTGACTCGCAGGCGTTCCGTCGGTCGTCGACTTACGTGACGGATGAAGAAGAGGAGGACGTGGTGCTTGCTCATCGCGTGTCTCTTGGTCATGAAGCGCGTATGAGTCTTCATGCTATCTTGTAGTTGCTTTGGATCATGTTGAAAGTCAAGAAGGAACAGTGGAATTTATTTGTTTGCATGTTCGTTCGTACGTTCTTTTCATCCGAGTAGTGGTAGGAAAAGGAGCACAGGATGGTTATACTTGCATACTCGATGCTACGAATTGGATGGTAGACGTATCACCCCCGAGTTCATCGATTAGAACCAACAAGTTCGTACCTTGTGATAGCCATGAGCGAGGGACGTTGTAGTAGCGTTGGACCTCTTCTCCATCTTGTTGAATGAGCCAATACCGACCGAGGTCATGGCCGTTGATAAATGCTCTGCCTCTCGTCATGCCTTGTAAATCCAATAAGATGGATCCTTCTGAAGGGAATTGGATGGCAAAAGTGCTCTTGTACCATGTCAACGGTTGATGCTTGTCTTGGTGCAGCATCGAATGCCAGTCGACAGAGTCTGAGTACAGGGGTTTATAGATACTCAACTGCTCACCGACGAGACCAGGGTACATCTTCCACTCACTACCGGTAATAAGAGATTGCCGATTGATGGACACGTCGCCAGTTAGTCCCTTCCGATGCTTTTGACCGAGGGAATCGATGCCGAGACTCACAGACAAGAGAGATAACTTTGTGTCTTGAGAAGTGATAGGTACTTGGACATGATACTCTCGAGTACAATCGTGTCCTTGGTAGCCTAGATGCACCTCCTTTTGAAAGACATTGTTCACGTAGATGAGAAAAGCATTGGCATCACATGAAGTGAAAGCAACATCTACTTTTGATGCTTTGGTTGATAACGAGAAGGTCGTTTCGTAGATGAGATAGTCCGTCTCATCTCTCGTGACGTTCAACTGTTCATACGGTCTATTCGAAACGATGGTTTTTCGACTGCTCGTCCACTCTTCTTCCCAAAACTGCCATGTCAAGTCTCTTGCTAGAGGAGTGTAGACACGAGAGCCAGAAAAAGATACGTCGGATGTGTTGTAGATAATCTTCCCGTCTCTCCAGATCACGACTGATTGACCAGACAAATGGATGCTTTGTCCATGGAAATCGATAGTCGCGGGATCTGTTGCTGCGTTCTCTAGAAATGCAACTGTACCATGCTCTTCCGAAGTATAGACAAAGCCTTGTTGTAAAGTCGAGTCATTCGAGAGAGGGACGGGATGATGGAGCTGACGGTCAGCTGATAGGAGGATGTTGTTGCAAGCGATCAAGGATTCATGTAGACGACGCAAGTGCGATCTTTTCGGCTCATTACTCAGTCCGTCCGAATGGATGTTGACACCATCCGCGTACTTGGTTGTTACACCTGCTGCTGCCCATCGTCCGTAATTGTTCCCGCCATAGTACATCTAGCAGAAACTTTTATCTAAGCAAATGACTTGTAGAAGAGGAAAGAAAAGATTGTACATAGTAGTTGTGATGGGCACCACCACGAGCAATCCATTTGGTAATGACGTACGCCATGTCTTGTGGAGATCGGTTGGGATTGTGATGACTGTCGTCTGGATCTTGTTCCCACGTCGTGTACCACCCTTCGTCTTCCGTCCAGACGAACGGCTGATTCGAATGCGCTTTGTCCTGTTCCAATGCAAAGTCGACACAGTCGTCTCCGTTACATGCTAGGATGGTGTCCTCCGCAGCATCTCCATTACACCTATCTTATGCGTTATATCTGTTTCTATATGGAATGTCGAAGTGGTATAGATACATGATCCAAGGGATGCCAGTGCGTAGCTCTTGAACGACATGTCCGAGCCACTGGATGTACTCATGATCTCCGCTGTTTAACTCATTCTCGATCTGAGCGAGGACGATCGGACCTCCATTAGTCGCGAGATAAGGTCGGGATAGTTCGACAAAGAGCGATAAGAATCGTTTCATCTCTTTTTTCCATGCATCATTATTCGAGCGAACGTTCATGTTCGGAATCTCATCGAGCCATAGTGGTAGACCGCCGTTATTCCACTCGGCACAGACGTATGGACCGAAGCGTACGTGTAGAAACAATCCGTTCGAGGCAGCGACTTCATAGAATTTCGTGAGATTGAGCGAATCATGAAAGTCCAAGACACCTCGGGTAGATTCATGGGCATTCCAAAACACGTCTAAAGCGTACGTTTTAGTATACTGGCAGCGAAAGAGAGTATGGGTACGTACATAGCTGAATGTGGTTTAATCCGTCATCCTTGGCTTTATAGACAGCATCTTGCCATTCGTCTGGAGTTAATCGAGGGTAGTGGATGGATCCTCCGAGAAGTAGCGTGTGCATGCCGTCAATGACAAAACTGCGCGGAGTGTACTGGACTCGGTATCCACTCTGCCTCTTGGCTGTCGAGATGTTTTCATACGTGATATACCCATACGTTACATCCTTTCCAGTCTGCAGGTTGTTAGATACCCAGAAAGGATTATCCTGACGAAGCTCCGGAGGATAAAAGCCAATGTAGCAAGTCGCTAGAGCAATCACGAAGAGCAGCGCGACGTCTGCACGCTGCATACGCAAGGATAGACGCAGCTTTGGACGTTCCGTTGTCAAGTCAATGTACTCTTCATCATCAAGAGGTAAATGATCATCAAAGTTCGACTCGATGTCGTCCAGCAGCGGCACTCGTGCCGACGCAGCTTCCTGTCTCATTCTTTTCTTTCTTTGATCCGCTTGATGCTGGATCTGATGATGGACGCTAATTCATCCAATCTGAAACGCTCGTTTTTCACTTACTATGATTTTTATTTAATTATTATGTTAAACTTCAAGGCGAATGTACTTTTGTCCATGCGAGGCCGTAGCTGCATGGAAAGCTTGGAAGATGATGCGTATCTCGGCCCTGTAGCGTTTTCGATTGCGTGCTCGAAACGCTCGGCGTTTATGACAATTTATTAAGAATTGTTTCCACCCTGACCAATGGTATAGAATAAATCGTTCCTGAGCGCGCTGTTTATGTTGTTCGATTAGGCGCTGGGCTAGCCATAGGTCCGTACTGACAAGTTCCCAGTGGTGCATACTTGCTTTGAGCAGAGATATGCTTTTGTCTTTGATAAAGCTTTCAAGTACGCTTTTATTACGCCTCTTTCGCTGGACACGGTGATTCCATGCTACGAAGATACTACGCATGACTGTCATCTTTCTCGACAGCCAAAGAGATCGTATGCGCTTGCGTACACAGCGCAAAAACTTCCATTCTCTGAAACATTTTTCTTGAACAGATTGGAAATACTTTTTCCGAAAGTGCTTGGCCTTACATCGCATTAATTTGCTTTGAGTGGCGTTGTCGAGTAGAAGCTTTACTGCCTGCCTCGTCTGGAATACTCGCAGCCGACAGTTTGCAATAGAAAACTTATGCTTATCACTGCGTATATACCCAACTACCTGTCGAAATGTATTCCAGTATTTCCTTTGCATGCACTTGTTTCTATATCGCTGTGCCAAGTCTGTTCGTTCTAGACGACGTCGCTTATCATTCCTCTGATCTTTCCACCTGTGAATACAATGTAAAAGTTTCAAGTACGACAGTTGCGCTTTCGTAAAAACTTCTTTCTGGTGAACACACTTTTTCCTGTGTAAGCAGCCTTTATAGGCTACCCATACGCGTTGCACCAGCTTGGTCTTGGCAAACTCTTCTCCCTGATATTTACGTAGTCTATATCGCTTTTGACATTCCCAATGTCGTTTCCAGGCACTTAAAATGCGCCACCCGATGTATCGACGTCGGAAATGAGTAGCAAGGAAGATGACTTCATTTGCCGCTTTGCGTTTTTCCAACCATTCCACCCATGTACGAATGTACTGATAGAGTTGGATTCGATGAATAGCTCTTACAGCTAGTGCTAGCTGCTTGTTTAGTCGACTCTTTGCTTTGGCAATGCGTTTCCAAGCCTCAAAATGGCTCCCAACAGTCATACTTTCGTAATTACCCAAGAGCTTGCGCACATTGTACAGTATACGGATAACTCGCTTCCACAAACAGAAATATCGACGCATAGATAGACTACAATGCATCTTATCTGCTTTTTCTTCCAATACTTCGAGTCGAATACCGTTTTGAAAAGCTAACCATGTTATCTGAAGTTGCTGCTTGCGATGATGGTGTTCTGCCAAAGCTTTAGCATACCTCTTTCGAATAGCACGACCTGAATAGTGCTTCCAAGCACGAAAGATATCTTTTGCTTGTGCGCTTTGGAATAAACACACGATGTTTCGTGTTTTGGCTCTCCATGCGTGGTAGGCAGCCCATCGACGGAAACTACATCTTGATACGGAGCGAGCATGGTGGTCAGAGGCCTTTGCCACTGCCATCTGACGGTGCAGCTTTTGCGTATGATATTGTCTTAGATTCGCAACAGCTCTCTTTGTGTGATGAGTATAAAATCGCTCATTAGCCACCAGGAGTAGTTGTTTGACGCTACTACTGGCTAAAGCATGTTTCCTCCACGTCTTAATTGCATGGACACATTTGTACAATCTAAATGACGTTCCTTTCTCATACAAAAAAAGTTTTACTTCATGCCTACGCACAACGTACATGAGAAGTGCACGCAATACACGCTTCTGAGTAAGACGATGGCTAAAGGAAATAGCAACTTCCCACTGAAATATTAAATCCCGCCGACTTTCAACAACAAGTTTCCATTCCTCAAATACGTTGCGTTGTTTAAGATATTTCAACTTTTGTTGGGCTTGAGTCAAGTGATATTGTTTGGCATGCTGCTTCGAAATATATTTAAGCCACATCTTCCAGGTATTAACAACCAATCTCTCTTTCATTCGATGATAGACAGCATGCTCTATATCTTGCAACTTAATACGGCGTATTGATAGCTCTGCCCATCCTTTAAAAGTAATTTCTATAAAGCGTAAGTGAATTTTGTCCTGTAGTTTTTGAATGCTTCGTTGGATGTTAGTGTATTGCAGCCAAAATCGCCAAATGCGTTTCTCCAGATGAGCTTTTATAAACGCTTCGCACATTCTTGTCTCTTGCTGTGACTGTCTTAAAGCTTCATTTCGCCAGGCACACAAATGCTTGTTTGCGTGAGCTTTCCAGAAAAAGCTAGCCGCTCTTTTGATTAATAAGATTTCCTGCTGTATATTGATTTTATAAAACTTCCAAGCCGTGAAGCAGCAACGAGTGCGTTGGATCCGATAGAAATTAGAAGCCTGATTCATGTCTTTGGCCTTTTGTTGCAAGGCTTTCCACTTTGAAATCACTCGTCTGAGCTTAAACTTTAATATAGCTAGGGTAAGCTTCTCGTGGATATCTTTTATCTTTCGACGATGATTGACTACTATTTTCCATAGGTTAAAGACTCGCTTCACCTTGTTATTGCAAAGCCAAGTGAAGGCGACGGTCTTATGCTTTTGCATCTTATAACTTAACGATCGGTAAGATGTCCAAGCACTCCACGTCATATGCAGTAGATGGCGATGATAATGACTGTTTGCTAGTGACAGATAGGTTTCCGGAGACTTGTATATTCGCCACGCGGACAAAGCCCACGTCAAGATGCTCTCGCGATCATTTTGGAAGATTTGTCGTAGATGGGTCTTAAGCTTGATGATACTGGCGCTGTAAGCGGACAAAGCACTGAAAGTTCTTTTCATCTGCCTACTTTGCCAATGATCGAGTGCATCCTTCATCCGTTTTTTACTCTGTTTCGATTGTTGTCGTTGAGCATCGAAGGCGTAGACTCCTCGATGAAGACACGAAGTCCGATGAAAGTCATCTGAACGATCATAAAAGTACCGAGATCGATACTTGAGCTTGGAAAATGCCTTCCACGAATATATACCCTTTTGGGCATTACGATGCACGTGCAAACATCTTACTAGTCGTTGTTTCTCTTTTAGTATCCGAGTAGCTTGTACGGTTTGCTCCCACGTAAAGAAGGTTGTCCCGTATAGATAGTCAGCGTAGAAGCATTCTGCCTTGTATCGTTGTTGTTTGATATATCGTCGGCGTGTCATTTGACGATGCCAGTGAGCTACAGTTTGCTCTAATTTATATCGCAGCAAGCTATTATATGCTGCACATAGCGTCGAGTTTTGTTCTCTAATTGTCGAAGCGACTAACTGCCAGTGATGAAAGATCGTGGATTTTAATCCAACTCGATAGAAGTCGACTGCTGTCATGACTCTCATCCTTTTTTCATGTCGATGGTGCAAAAATCTGCACCACTGAGCAAAGTGACGCGTCCACGTATGTCGCTCGTACAGGCGAAGAGCTTTTCGATACATAGTCTTAATGTATCGACGATGGAGCGCAATGATATATAGCTCATGAAGGCAATAGCGAAGCACATTGTTTTCCCGATCGAGATTACGCTCAATAATATAGTCGCGCTGACGTTGCCGATGCCTGGTGATAATGTACCATTCGTGTAATATAGCCGTTGATAGCTTTAATGAGTAGTGAGTTTGAGCTTTTTGTTTGTCTTGCTTGTAGCTTATGGATGTGTCGACACTTGATTTCCATACTGTTACGGCAATTGCAAAACCTGTCAGACGATAGAACTGATTGGACTGTATCATATGCATTTGCTTTGTCTTTTGCTTTAGTCGGTAAGTATTCCAGATTGAAAAGATGCGTCTTTGAACGCGCAGACGACGTTTTACTTCGATACGACTTTGACTAGTGTGTGCCTTTAGACACCACCAAACATATCGTAGCTGAGTGCGCTTCCACTTCTTTCGAAAGAGACGTACCATTCTTTTTCGGCATCTTTTAAAAGAAGTGTGCTGTTTCCATGACAGAAAGCATTTCTGTCGCAATCTTTCATTCTTTCGGCACAAGTGGGAGGACAAGAGGTATTTATGCAATTTTTGAGACCTAAAAAAATTATACCAAGCGCTGATGCATTCTCTAGTGCATCGATAATGTCTTTGGTGCTCCAATGCCTGAATCCGAGCTTTCTGTTTACGCACACATGTCCATGCTTGAAAATATCTAGCTCGAAGTTTTTTTTGGAACTTGAGTAGCAGGTATTGACAGATTGACCTTGTCTCCCGGTGCTTAGCTGCCTTCCCATTCCACTTTAGTAGTGCTTTGCGCAGTTTTGCTCGATGAAAAGAGCGTATTTGTCGACTTTCATGGTTTTTTATCGTAGTCGTCATGCACCATGTAAATAAGCTCTTCTTTCCCAGTTGCGCACAGCGATACTTTGTAGCTCTGATTGTCAGCACTTGTCGGTACTTTCTATAAGAGTAATACGATAGCAATGCAGCCATCACTTTACGATTAAGCATCTTGATCCGATGGAAGTGGGCGATGTTTGCCTTTAAGTAATACACCCTTGCCTCCATTTGGAAAGTTTTCATCATTGAAAATGTCTTGCCTAGGTTGTGAACTTCATAAAAGGTTGATGCTAGGACATTCTTGTCCATTTTTATTTTCTTTTGTGCTTGAAACAATTTCCATTTGCGAATAGCTTTGTTCGCACCGAGTTGAAAGGTATTCTGGTCGAGCATTGTCAACCATGTCGATGTTTCTAGCATTGTCTTCCATGCTTGGAAACTTGCCGATAGAAGCCTTTTGAATTGATTTTTCTGTGCTTTAATCTTCAAGTGCTTATACTTTTGCTGTTGTCGGATATGCTGGCTCCATACCATGAAACATCGTCTGCAATGTTTTTTCTGAAAATGAGTGGAAATCTGGTCTATCTTCTTTCTTTTTTGCAAAGCTGATGTCCACTGTCGAAAGCTGGCTTGAAGAGCAAATAGCTGATGTACCCGCTGTCTACGACGAACCTCTTTTTTCATTTTAAAGCTTCGAATCCAATGACTGTAAGTCGATCGTAAAAGAATGTACCTATAGCCTTCGATTGCCATTTGGTCTCTACGTCTAAGGTACCTTTTGAACGTGCAATCGTACCTCCACTTCTGCACAGTGTTTCTTACTTTTTGGCTTTCAAGAACTCGACTAGCCTTAAGTACTCGCATCTCTCTAGTCTTCTGAGATGTACGGAACTCTTTGAGCCATACAGAGAAGCAGCGAAAGACTAGGTACAAATGTTCACGGAACTGTCGACGCTTACTAAGTTCTTGACGATTTTCCTTTTCTCTAGCTTTTGTACTTGCTTCGTTTTCGACTAGATTCGTAAAAGATATTGGCCCAGTATGCTCCGTATCTAAAAAGATTTGTTTCCAATTGGCCATGGCCTTTGCTAAACGCTTCTTTCTCCAATGCAACAGTGCTTTTTGGGACAAAAGCTCTTGAGGTATATACCTTGCACGATCGTTAACACGTCCTGAACTTGTACCATAGCTGGCAAGCTTCGATATTTTTTTGCGTCCTGGTTGTGTACTTCTCCGAGCTCGTTCAGCTACGACCAGCAAAATGATTACCACGATGACCAACTTCATGCATCGTGCACTACTTACCATGTCGTATACCAAGGTGAACCTGAAAGCAAGTCAATTCAATGGTTCTATTAGTATTATGAACTTTAATTAACAATATGAAATTCGGTACCTCATTGACTTTAGACTTCCAATCATGATCGCTACTGGTCTCGTAGAAATCATCATCTCGTTCGTCCTACGGAGAATGTCAGCTAGTATCAATCCATGACCGTACAATTTATAACTGGAATGGAGATTACTCGATGCCGATCTAGACTTGATTCGACCGAGCAATGGTGTTGGTGTCGAAGTAGAGTGATTCCATCGTACTTCTCGAGACAGCTCGCACAGTCACAATGCCGAATTCGATCAACACATTGCATCCTAGTCGGACTAGCCGTTGGGTACTGATTCTAGCGACAAGGCGACTGGTTAGACCAAAATCCGTTTCAACGTCCATGCACTTCACAGCGTTGCCACGGATTGTATCTATTGAATTTATCGATGGCTAAATAAATCAAGTCCCATCGTTAAGTTGGCCCCGTAGCCATGAAAAGATATGTTTTGTGGCTGGAGATATAATCTAGTTCCTGACTGCTGGCTAGTGTAGGCCTCTAATTTGACATTTTTCTGTCACGAGCTACGTCTCTTGCAGATTTGAAGCATGATTGACAACAGCTTCAAAGCATATAACCTATACAATAAAATAAAATCCACAAAGATACACAGTGTATTATATATAAAAGGAAATCCAATGCCAGCAGCGTTACCATGCGTGCAGGATGCAATCTATCCATAAATCCACTCCGACAAGTAGGCTTGTAGAATAGTAAAAACTGGATGCGAATGAGCCTACTCATGTTTTAAGACGCACTATCCATTTATGACATTGAAGCGCATGCGCTAACATGCTAGGCTTGCCTTCGGGCACTAAACTTAATCAAATGACTCTTTTGGGTGCCTCAATAAAGCAGTTATTTATGCTCATTTGCTTTTATTTGTGGCATGTACGAACTCGCATAGATCAATTACTGCCCCCGATTGGCCATTCGGATCAAGTCGATATCAGTATCTATGGGTACAAACATCGATGCGACACTATGGGTACACGTCGGATGATTTTGTTGGGCCACAAACTACATTGAATATTCTGAAATATGTGTACCTGGATTCTTCGAATGCCTCGATGTCTATTTGAGCAGTCCTTAATCAGGAAGGCGAATATGACGCTATTAGAGCTAACATGTATGAAAAAGTTGACTTAAAATTTGTATAAAATCCATTGGTGCGTAGTTATAGGTACTTCCGCCGTCGATCACTTCTTATGAGTACAAAGTCCCATCAAAGAGATTCAAAGCCTATTTGGTCATCAACTAAGAGGATGTGTGGCAGTATTCAGAGCGCTTTGGCTCGATTAAACACGGGACTTGATTCATGATGAAGTGAGTCGT
The DNA here is from genome assembly GCA_023334545.1 of Salisapilia sapeloensis. Lineage (NCBI taxonomy): Eukaryota > Oomycota > Peronosporomycetes > Peronosporales > Salisapiliaceae > Salisapilia > Salisapilia sapeloensis. The sequence goes on from JAADVB010000040.1 coordinate 17,707, forward strand.
AATCGACAAGCATAGCTCACTCTCGAATTTGCTTTAGTCCGATTACCACCTAGAGATCAACCGAACGGATCCCAAGAGCGTGATAGCGAATACCTGTACTCAAGCACCAACCACATCTATACCAACAATGACAAACTGCGGGAACACGGGGCGTTGGAGTGTGGCAGAGCATGAAGCTTACATTAGGGCTTTAAAGAAAAATCCACTGGCAGGATGGCAGGTCGGTGATCTAGTTTCATTCGTCAGTTGCAGCGCCTGCTGTATTTCTATCTACCAAATGCACAATTCTCACCTTGCGCTATGATCATTAGGAAATTGCTTCAGAGGTGAAGACAAGAACCGCAAAGCAGGTCACCAGCCACCACCAAAAGGTAATCCGCTTGCTGTATACGACACCAATTCTACACCAATCTCACACAAAAAAAAACCTAACTCAAGTTTATTTATCCATAGTTTAAGGACAAGTTAGCGGAGATGAAAGCAGCGAGAAATAGTTCAGGTAACAACAAAAGTGGATCGGACGACGATTCACTTCTATTAAGCCCGGAGAGCCTGGAAAAGTTCTTGAACGAGATGGACACTTCGGACTTGTAAGCGAAGCCAAGTAATGGACTATCAGGATATTTGGAGATGGGGACTATGGATCGGAATTAGATAGAACCAAATATACATGTGCGTATGAACTACACATCGTCGTGCTTTCGTTGCTTCTAATTATAGTTCAAAGATACATCACCTATTTGCACTACTTATGGAAGCACTTTTGCGTTATGAGAAGAAGAAAGCTGCCGAACTACGACGGCGCCAGAGAAAATGGAGCCAAGTACATCAGAACGAGCGCATGGCTCGTGAAAAAGAAAGGAATCTTATCAGTACTAGGTGCAAAGAGATGGCAACGGAAGATTTTTTGTCTCGAAGGTATGAAGACTTTGAGAAGGAGCGTATCAATCGAGAGGAGCTCGAGAAGAAACGCGAAGAAGAGCTTTGCTTCTTTCGAAAAGTGGCACGTAAACGAGATGAAGCAAAGTGTAGAGGGCTGCCATTGTCAACTGGTCTAGTTGCTGGAGAGGATCGCATGCAAATTCTTCAAAATCGAATTGATGCAGCAAGCACCCAAGCTTTAGTCGCTCAAAAAGCGCGATTGAACCAGGAAGAGCGACAGAGTAAAGCGCCTAAAGACAAAAAGTTTATTTATGAAACAGTGGAAACATTGACACTGACGAAGTTCAAACAGGCAGTATGCTCCCTCGACTGTGATGCCATAATGGGATTGCTTCAGAACATAGTAGACTGGCCTACTCCAGAACGAAAATACTTTTTGAACTATGAAAGTCGGAACAATTTTACACCACTCCTGGTGTCGATCATCAGAGGACGGCTGAAAGTAACTCGACGATTGCTTGAAATGGGAGCGTCAACCGACATGGAAACCCAGACAGGTTTTACACCTCTAGCAACTGCCATAGTGATCGACGATCTTGTAGCGGTGGAGCTTCTATGCGAGTTTAGCGCCAGTATCGGATATGAAACTAAAGGTGGTGTGACGAGCTTACATATTGCTGCTGAAATGGGGAGAGATCGGATTTTAACTTGTTTACTTCAGAAGGGTGCGGATGTCAATGCAGTAAACTCTAACGGAAGGACTGCATTGATACAAGCAGTAATCTCTCATCAACATGCAGCAGCTAATGTTTTATTAGCGTACGACGCAATGAAAGAAGTTAAAGATGAGATGGATAGAACAGCCTCGGATTGGGCTCAAATCCTAAAGTTCCATTCGCTTGGGTTTTTACTGAATGATACGAAATTTGGAGCAGTTCGCCGAATGGAAATCAAGATGGAAGAAGATGAGTTGGAAGACTGTCAGGATTATTTTAAAGCTACTAATCGTTCAAAGTATATTCAACGTAACGAAGAATCAGCGTTGTTGGAAGGAGCAATTGCTACGAAAGATGTGCTGAAGCTAAAGCAACTATTGACATCTTCTTGTACTATATGTAGCATCAATCATGAAAGCCGCGAGGGATACACTCCTTTAATGGTCTGCTCCCGCTACGGTTCATTACTAGATGTTCAATACTGCCTTGACATTGGCTGCATTCCAACGCATCATAATCGTAAAGGAGTTACTGCTTTAATGGAGGCTTGCTACAACGCGAATCTCAACGTAATGGAGCTACTTATACAGGCAGGATGTGATTTACGAACGCGAGATTTTAATGGCGAAACTGGTTACCAATATCTTTATCGTTACGGTCACAAAGAGCTTGTTTACCGACTGAAAATACGATTTGAGTCAGTAAGACTAGGCTCTGCATCGATCCTACAGCAAGGTACTCCGTATATCGTGCAGCATAAAGAGACCCGACTTCCTCGATTGCCGTCTACCTCAAAAGAAGTAAACGAAGATGAGAGCGAAACTTGTGAACAGCAAGTCTTCACGGAGCGCATGTTCCCTGATGACAGTGACCCTACTCTCGACCCAGTCATTCGGTCATGGACACTCAAACAGAAAGCACTAAAGGCAGATCGAAATAAAAGAGAGACACTTGAAAGTGAACGATCAAAAATTTTAACTGCTCACCTGCGAGGACGACGAAATGGACTTGCTGCTCACCTACCATTTGACCCAGCCGGACGCCAGAAAGTAGCACTATGCCAACAATGTAAAGCAAAGCGATCAAAAAGAAAATGTATAAACTGTGATCGGCTACTCTGCCTTGTGTGCTACACGGAGCTACACATGACCGGCCAACGGCGTCGACACATGTATGAATCCGTAGCGTCGGACAGATATGTCGGATGGAAATTTCATTCAGAGTTGACGTTAATGAAAGCTACATCATTACCAGAACTGGCCAAGCAAGGCCGCACTTGTGTACACGAAATAAGTGCACTGTACATGCAAGAAATTCGACAAGCAGAACAGCCGAAAGCTGATCGCATCTACACAGTTGATGATGAAGTTCACGCTTATGTCTGTCGAAAACAAAAAGACCGGGAGAAACTTATCCTTGATGTGCAGCAAAATAAATGCGCGGACGCTTATCGAGCTGCTGAAACATCAGGAGATGAAAATATTTATGCACGTCCGACTGAATTGACACTGGCAACCTTGTATATATCCCAGAAACAGTTTGATAAAGCAAGAGCAGTGTTACGTTCAGCTCAAAAGATTATACGGCAAGCCTGTGGACTGAGACATCCAACGCTAATGGAAATAGCAGTCTTGAAAGGCAAAATGGAGCTGGTATGATTTGAATGTACGCATTTTGAAGCGAAACTAACATGGTCATGAAAAGGAAATAGGCGATTATCGAGCATCCACTCACAAACTTAGAAATGCTTTGTCATGGTTCGAAGCGCATCTACCTGTTGACAACAAACATGTTCATGCTGGGATGAAGCTCCTGGTTGATGCTCTGGTACATTTACAACTTTTGTCCTTGCTAAATCTTTAGTGATTTTTATTCTTAACGTTTTTATTCTTTAGGAGAAACAAGGTGAACGGAGCAATGCAATACAAGTGTGTCGTCAAACTATAGTGAAGCAACGACAAAGTCTTCCTGAGACTCATCCACTTCTCGAAGAGACCACAACTACACTCAATCAATTGTTGCAGCGGCGCGAGTGTTATGATATGAGCTGTGAAGACATATTTATGATCGAGAAGCATATGATGGAAATGCAACAACGTGATGAGGAACGGAACGCAAATAAGAGGTACGGAGTGATAGTTGCTAAATCAATACAGCTTCTGAGAAAACATGTAGAAAGAGAGAACAACTACGCAACCTCTTGCTACACGACAAGAGCGATTTGGCAAAGTTTTTGGAGTTTACAAAACTCCATTTCGCAGACGATTTACTGAGCTTTTGGATTGGCGTCGAGGAATACCGCAATGTGCGCTTTGTTTGTATAAAGTAGAATTTACAAGGCAGATCTAATTGGTATTGCACGTAGACCGATACAACTAGCGATGGATCTCGAGTGTTGGCAGTTTATATTTACTGCACATATATCAAGTCTCGGAAGCTCAAGATGCTGACTACCGTCCAGCGTAAAAGCATTCGACGACTCATTACGACTCCTGGGAAGAAATTACCAAGCACCTTGTTTGATGAAGCGCAGACGATTGTCTTTGACGTGATTCTAAATGGAGTATACAAAAAGTATGCAGAGAGTAAATACGAATGAGAATTTCATTACATATAATAATAGACTGCCATCTCATAAGAATATTGCCGTGTTGCTTATAGATGGAAATTGAACTGCTTTGAAAGTATCAAGTGCCATGCATCGGATCGAGAGCCAGTACAATACTTCATGTTTTGGTTCTATTTACGTTGGGTAGAAGATCGACTAATAAAGCCAAAGGCACGCGCCTTTATTTGGTTTGTTGGTATTCTAACCTTGCGTACTTGCTTTCTCTTGCAAAGCTGAATTCGATCTTGAAATTTACACATTGTACTTTGATGCGATTTACGGTGCCGGTATACATTTTGAGTCTTTAGAACATATCTAAGCAGCTATTATACCTTTCTTTCTACTAGTTTTGCACGAGCAAAGGCCATGTCCAGTTCTTTCAATCGCAATTGTCACTGGAAATCAACGAAGCTGCGTGACCTTTGCACGGATAGTTCTCTTGAAATTATGCCCAATCAAAATACTCAGTGATCTTAATAGCCAATGAATGAGACGTCACGACCAGGTCACGACATGTCCAAGAGCTCCGAGCTATCTCTTGGTCCCAGTTCTAAAAAATGACCTTCCCCAACCTATTCGGCCATTTTTCTTCACAATCTTCTTCCTCGAGCACTATGCATACGTCTGAGAAAACCGGAACGCCTCATAATCAAGCCTACGTTGACTTCCTAATGGAAGAAGAAGACCCACCGGAAATGTCATGGACACCCACGGCAGATTCTCGTCACTTGGGACTTCCGATGAAAGAGCTCATGGAAACGCACGCTCTGCGTCCTCTTGTGGATGGATTGAAAGAAATGATTGCATCACCAGGTCTTCTATTAAGCGCTCTCACGAACGAGTGCACTCGTGGTAACTCGTCTACATCGACACCAGAAGGCAAGTTACAAGTGTACCAGAGCTCTCATCTGCTGGAGATTTGGAGATCAGCGAAGTCTGAAATGTCGATGGCATCCGCTAGAAGCACGGCTGAGCTGGAGCTCGAGGTATTGGCGCACAAAGTAGCTTTATACTACCTTCGTTTGTGGCAGCACATTGCGGGCGAGTGTGTCAAGTTCCTGCACAAGATCGAGACTAGAAGCAACGGGAAGGCACCACTCTTCCAAAGATGTTTGTCACCTGTGTCAGAGTCGGCTCAATTATCCAGCGGCATGACTAAAAGGTCGAAGCTTACACGCAAATCGAATGAATTCCTCGTCGGATGGTTCTTGGCACACAAGTCAAAGCCATATCCAACACATACGGAGCGAGTGGACATCGCCAAGATCACGGGTTTAACGGAGCAGCAAGTACGCAATTGGTTTGCAAACATGCGCAAGCGTCACTGGAAGCCAAGTAATGGAAAGAAGAAGCCTCGATGTCTACTGGATGTCGTGCTGCGTCAGTCGTATGAGTAGATGATAGCATATAAGTGATGTGTATGGAGGGTAGCAATGGTGGATAAATGAAACAAAGAAAGTATGTTCGATTCGCGTGTTTTAGTAGTTGCGTCTACGAATTGGGGGTATGATGCGTCTATTCGTCATCATCGTCGCCACCTTCGAGCGTCGGTGCCTCGCCGATCTCACTGCGAACGTAATTGTACTTGCCAGTGCCCTTGAACACGTTCTGGTTGCTGCTGCCACCCGCGTTCGGGGGAGTCGGCGCCTTTGCCTCCGGTAGTCCAAGCGTCTCCGTCTTGAAGTTGTCCGAAAGCGCTGGCCACGCCAACCAGCCCACTGTCAAGGCCGCAGGAGCTGCCCATTGACCTATTAAAGAGTTTGCCAAGTTACTGAATGAACCGCGATATTATAGGATCGTAAGGAAGAGCGTACTGTAGCCAGCGAGGGTTTTGCCGAGGTGCACGGCGTTGTTAATAGAGCGTTGCGATGCCATCGTCGTAGTCTTCGGGTTCTGGTGGTTTTATAGCCGCTGGTTGTGTCGTAAGATATTTAGCTTACATACTAATTTATTGTAGACTAAATATACGCTTCTATTGAAGTGGAGATCTTGAAGAGAAGGAAGAGGTAGCGATGATAATTTCGATTCGATTGCAAAAGCTCATTCATATCTACATCCTCCGTCCAAGAGCTTGCTCGTATAGTTAAAAAGGGAAATAGGTAGGTTCTGGTCTCGCTTCACCTGTCGTGTACGAGTAATTCCCATACAACGTACATGGCTTACATGACGATGCACCTGGATTCATGCTTGGATGCAGGCATGGAAGTCGTTAATTGTCGGTCCAGATTCTTCATTGCCGAAGAGACATGGGCTACAAAGTATGGAAGCCAGATACGATCGTAAAGGAATCGACTTGTAAAGGTAAACTCGTCTTTCACAGCCTGTGCTTCCTTGTCGCCACCCCATGCACGACAGCGCTCGACGATCCACGGAATGACGATTTTCTTTGAATGGCATGCACGGAAGATACGAGGCATGACATACCTCTTGAAAGACTCTTGAGTGAACGTATGCGCCAAGGCTTCATTATAAGCCTCTTCTTCGACCGTGAGAACACTGTTTAGTAAGGTATTTAGCCGACGTATCGCCGACTGGAGCTTGGCAATGTGGTCATCCCATGTAGTCGATGCGTTACGTACAGACTGGATGACACTTTTCTCCATGGCAACGACTGTCTCTAGGAGTTCATCAATGGAATCGTAGCATCGTGAGACTTCACGCTTGACAGTATACTTGACCTGCAACAATGGCAATAGGACTTTCGTCTTCACATCATGCTGGTAGCGTAGGAGTTCTACAAAATGCAGTTTGAACCAAGTGAAAAACTCGCCAATGTTCCACTCCATCGGAGCGTCCCTATTCCGTCGTGGGGACAAGAAGCGATCAATGACGTACAACGCATGACGCACTGGCTCATGGATACAGAGTAAGAATTTCTCATTCCAGGCGCCATTCAGCTTCCCTGCTCGTGGCAAGACAGTCGAAAAGATGGCCTTGTCTCCTCTGTGAGATGGACCGGACACTGGGATGCTGGAGATGCGACCGAGGCCGTTTGCAGATATCGTATTAACGCGTTCGAGAGCCTTGATAGAAGCAGGGTATGGCATTTTTATCTTACCATTGGGCGAACTGTCTTCTTCTGCAATCGTATCGTACTCTTGGCCTTCATATGCATGTGTTTTTTGCTTTGGTACGGCGTACGAGACCGCGACGTGGTCACTAGTGACTTTTTCTCCTGGTAGTGGCGCCCAAATGTTCGGATAAATGTCGCCTTGAAGACCTTCATAGCCCGACTTGTAGTCAATGGAGCTCACAGCGTATGCGATTTGGGAGATGTCAATGTATTGCCGGGAAATCGGAGCTGATCCGTGCCTCGAATTCGACGATTCAAAGTCCTCGAGCGTCCAGATATTCGAGTAAAAGTCCATGTCTTCCGAGATGTCAAGCGATGGCTTTTTTCGTCTTTGGCTGCTAATCGCCCAAGGTTTGCGGTAGACAGTAGGACCTTCGTATACGGCGGCCGTCATGGTTGGAAGTAAAGGCGCGTAAAAGGGTAGCAATGAGACTTGGAGTAGAGAACTGATTACACACACAGGCCTTTGACCAACCACGGTATTGGTGAATAGGAGCTGTAGGAATGGATAGCAATGATAACTTCAAACCTACAGATGAAGGGCAAGGCGTAAGTGAGTAGCTCAACTGGATATCTGGGAACTTGGAAAATGTGCTATGATCGACGGGAAGAGCTTGGTATCACGAATGGAAGCATGCGGGAACCAATGGTCAAATCGCTGACTCGGTACAGTCGATGTCGATTGGGCATACCTGAGATGAAGTCGAGCGAAGCCACTTCTATCTTGTAGCCAATTGTAAAATGGTAGAGAAGTAGGTTGTCACGAGGATGGTGAATCATCTCGTAGCGTACCAAAATTTATGCCTGCCATGTTACTATACCTTCGAACAGAACTGAGTTGAAGATCAAGATACTCGAAGAGCTATCTTTATCGCTTGTCCGATTCAACACACCGAACCGTTTCATGCCATGGCGGAAGGTCCGTTCAGGGCCTCTCGAAGTCGTTTTTCGGCATGAAACGACGCCGCCACGTTCCTTCATAATCGCTTTTGGGCTCCAAGGGTCTCACATCTCCAACGCTACCTTTTGCCGACTAGAAGCAGACAAGACCTTTTACTAGACTCGAATCGTACATTGGCATGGGGCAATCCGTGTCACATGTCAGCGATATCGACGTTGCTACGATCGGACATGGTCATCGACGGCGTGTTTCATTGCCGTACGTAGCTCTATCCGACGGCGTGACGCTAGCAGAGACTGCGCCATTGGCATCCAGTACAGAAGATGGCAAAGATATGGCGAGCAAGCTACTCGACTTTAATCGGTCACTCAGCTCTCTTCCAGATGCGCGAGATCCAGCAGACAAGGTTTTGAAACCGTCCTCGAATGCCGAAGTAGAGTTTAATCGACTAGTAAAGTCCGTCGACTCGGTCGAAGAGCTCTTTCAATATATCTCGGAGCTCGCTTCTGCTCCTTCTTCGTCGTTGCCAAGTCTATCGAAGCAGTCGACTAAACTTCCGTCCTGTGGATTTGAAGCTCGCATTGCTTGGTATGTCCACAACCTGCAACAGATCTACCAGACGACAAAGAAAGAGAAGGCTCGGTATGAGCAACAGCGAGCATCTGCTCGTGCGCTGGCAGCTTCTCAACGGAAGGTGATGCCTGCTCCACTTCCCTTGCCAACGCAGAGTTGCTTATCAATGGGATGGGAGCTCGTCATCCATCTACTTCGAGCCACTAGAAGTGAAAACCTAGCTCAGTACATGCAAGCTCTCGACTTGGTCAAGAAGAAGCTTCACTCGATCAAGCCGACTGCCTATGCCGACAGCTCCTACGTAGCTCCAACCGCTAGCTCTGCTTTCAACGACCTGTGTAATTGCCTCCGTGATCTAGCAGGTAGTAGTTTGAATGGTAGCGACATGCAGGCGGATGCCAAGACGATCGAGACATTGACTGAAGTGGCGCTCGCGAGAGGTTCGTTGCCGACTCTGCTCTTTGTTGTCCGATGGTTGATGCAGCATCCTTCCTTAACCAAGATCAGCCTCCATGCTTCTATTGACAAGCTCGCTGCGATCAAGGAGCAGCCAATGTATGGCAAGTGGGAAGTGTCCGGTGAGCTCTATTGCTGTGGTCAGAACTCGTACGGTGAACTGGGGACAGGAGATGATCTGGAAAGGCATCAACTGTGCCAGATTTCATTAGCTGGATGGAAAAACATTCGTCAATTGGCTAGCGGAAATGAGCTCTTGACTGTCCTCACGGACAGAGGTGTGCTTTTAACGTGCGGATTGAACAAGAGCGGACAGTGTGGTCAAGGACACTTTGATGAGAGGGTCATGATGCTGCGTCCAGTGGCTGCCTTGCGCCATGAACATATAAAGTTCATTGCAGCGAGCAACGGATGTGAGCATCTGATTGCTGTGACTGCAACCGGTAAGGCTTACTCGTGGGGTTACAATGACCGTGGGCAGCTCGGTCATGAAAACGCACTTGGCAAAGCAAGCACACCAAAGCTTATTGAAGCGCTCAAGCACAAGAAAGTTGTCCAGGCTGCTGTGAGCTACCACCATTCTGCTGTCATCACGGACAAAGGGGCCTTGTACACGTTCGGAATGAACGATTGTGGTCAACTGGGTTTGGATACCACACACCATCAAGCTGTCCCTCACCTGGTGAAAGCGCTGTCCGATCAGCATGTTGCGACTGTCGCCTGTGGGCTGTACCACACTGTCATTGTAACTACAACAGGTGCGTTGCTGACGTGTGGTAAGAACGACTATGGACAATTGGGTCTTGGACACAATCGCCAGGTAAAAGTACCAACGACAGTTACGTTGCAGGATGAATTGGCAAGCTTTATCGCTTGTGGCTACTACCACACTGTAGTCGTAACTACCAATGGCAAGGTATACTCCTTTGGTCGGAATGACTACGGTCAGCTTGGCGTGGGTAACAAAGTTCATCAGAGTGTTCCAACTCCAGTTGTTTTACCTGGTACAATGCGCATTGTACGTGCAGCATCTGGCTGTTATCACACGGTCTTGCTGTCAGAACAAGGGGAAGTATTCACCTTTGGTCGGAATAATAAAGGGCAGTTGGGTAACCGCGGAAGTACGGATGCTCTGCTCCCTATCCAGTTGAAGGTACGACCAGAACGTAGCTCTAGACGTTGTTTGGAGATTTCTGCCGGATTCTACACGACATCGCTACTAGTTGAAAGGAAGAAGGAGAATGACGATAGTGAGTCGACAAGTGTACCAGAGCAAGATTGTCTTGCGACGTTATGTGGTCGCGTCGAAATTGATCGTTCGGGTGAGATTGATGGACTGAGCAACTTTGGCTCTGTAGCTGCCGTTGGTGTCAATCTATTTGACGGCGTCTGGTTCTACGAGGTGGAAGTGGTGTCGAGTGGACTCATCCAGATCGGTTGGATCGACGGCCACTTCCAAGGCAGCTCAGACCAAGGCGAAGGTGTCGGCGATCATGCCCATTCGTGGTCATATGACGGCAATCGTCAGCGCCGATGGAACTGCGGGTCTTCTCAATATGGCGAAAAGTGGCAGGCAGGAGACGTCATTGGGTGTTTGCTCGACTTGAGCAAGTGTGAGATGTCCTTCTTCCGAAACGGTATCAGCTTGGGCGTCGCCTTTGACAACATGAAATGCAACAAGGAAGATCTTCAGACGGGGCTGATGCCAGGCATTAGTCTTGAGCGTGGAGAGATCATTCGTGTCAACCTCGGGCACTATCCATTCGCTTTCCCACCTCCGCTTCCAAGCGGCTTTGAACCTATTGTCAGAGCAATGGGGTCGCCTTGTGGCTCGGTCGTGCTTAAGGATATGGTTACGAATGGTGATTGCCCGCCAAAGCTGACTGGGCATGCCTGTGTTCGCATCGGCACGAAGCTTTTCGTTGTGGGTGGCTGCGTGGTATCTGCCGACGGAAAGCATAGCTCCGAGCCCTGCGCTCGTGTATGGGCTTTCGATGAAACGTCAGGTAGTTGGGAAAAGTGGACAGACTTTCCAATGGACATTCGAAACCACCAAGTTGTCGCCATTGGAGAAGACCAGATCTTGGTCCTTGGTGGTGAATGCTCCACCGCTGCTTCACGCCACATGGATCTGTACAAGATCGCCGTCCAGCGCCAAGCGGATGGATCATTGCCTGAATGGCAACTTGTACAGGCGACTATTGGGGCAGCTTCGTCGCTTCCTCCTGCTCGTTCCGGCCACGTATGTGCTGTAATATCGATGCGCTTGGAGCCTGTGGTATTCATGTACGGTGGCCGATCGATCGAGGATGAAGTGCTTGGTGATACGTGGGTACTGTCGATGGAGGATGGAGCGTGGTCCAAGATACCATCGTCTCTATCATTAGATCCAGGTCCACGAGTTCATTGTTCTTCGGCTGTAATTGGAGAAAGTATCTACGTGTTTGGTGGACAAGACAAAGACGAGAAACTACGTTCTGACTTGTGGCGTCTGAACATGTTTGACCGCGTGTGGTACATTTGCCATGATGATAACATTACGTCAGATGATAAAGACAACAGGTCTCATCCAGGAGCAAGGATGAAGTACAGTATATGCGCTGATAGATGTAACCTTTGGATCTTTGGCGGTGTAGTAAAAAGTGGCGCCGTAGCGAAGGACTTGTGGTGCTATTCCGTCGTCTCAGGGGAATGGTCTGCCATAGAAGTAGAGTGTGAAGAGTTTATAGATGGAGTAAGTAGTGGCTTTATGTTCACAAAACTTGGTGAAGCCTCTGCTCTCTGTGAAGAGTATAAAGACGATGCATCTCTTTATTTCTACGCTGGTGAGATCTCTACCAACGGTCACAAAATGATGTCGAGTTCGATGCAACTTCTGACACCTTCCTTCTCCAGTCAGCAAATGACGTCAGACTGTACGAAGCACATGGCCACTCTCGCCAAGCCTAGTCACGTCATGAACGTTGTTAAAGCTCACTGTCATAAAACACGCTCGATGGAAACTCAAGAGCAAGAAAGTAGGTATGCAGGTACTTGCATTCTTGCTCACCTTTATCGCTTGCTCGGAACGGATATCCCCATGGATGAAAATGAGCCGGTTCAACTTTCCTGCTGCAGCTACCAGAGTCTCTGTGTCGATCCTACTAGTGACACCTTCCGAGCTCTGTCGGATCTCGGTCATCACCTGTACAGTGAACTCTTTAGTGTATCTGGAAACTTGACTGCAAAAGACTCAGACTCGATGCTGTGGTATTCACTCCTGATTGTCATTCGTCTACTGAAATACAACTTCTTCGAAGTATCACGATCATACCTTGAGGGTGAAGAAAGTGCTTTCGTCATTCCTGCCAACAAAGACGTTTTGCAGTCGATCCAAGAGCTCCTCTTCCAAGTGATTGAACGAATATCCGATGTTGCATATGGAAACAATGAGCTTCAATCCTTGAGTGAGGTACTCAAGCAAGAAGCTGCTTCAACAATTTCGTACGGGTTTTCTATCATGTTCCCATCATTGTCTGATCGATTGAATATGATGAACGGACTGATGAGCTCACATGAAAAGAGTCCATTAGTGCATGCCAAATCAAGTGAACTCTTGGTTACGATGCTTATTCCAACACTTGCATCGACTAAAATGCTCTTTTCGTTTATGAACGAATCGACGATGATGACAGCCAACACGCCTCAAGCGATAGTGACTGGAAATGCTGCAAAAGCATTTCTGACCACGCTGTTTGACGAGTTGAATAAAGAAACGGAAAAGATCGTCCAAAGTTCGTCTGCAAGGTTAGATGCAGGTACTATCGTCTCTGCGTTAGAAGGAGTATGGAAGACCAACTACTTTAAATGCGTCAACGTGATGATTCGAGCATCGGTGTATTGGTGTTCATTCGGAACAGAGGAAGCGTGGGGTGTGGTAGAGCACGCTTGCTTTGCTTTGATCGGCCACACTTCGAAGCTTCTTCTCTCCATGGACGTTCAAGACCCGGCAAAGTTGCTTCTCGTACCCGTCGTGCTCCATAAGAGCTATTCTGGAAAGCTCTTATCATTCATGCTTCTATCGATTCTGTCTTTGCCATCCGTACGCAAAGAGCTGTCGACACGGTTCGATGGATTGTGGAATGAACTACAGGTCTTGAGCGCAGACTTGCACGCCTTGCTCTTGTGCCTTCAGGACCATGAGGCGACACAGCATAGCTGCTCAGTTATTTCCAATCTGCCCCATACTGCTGATGAAGTCCTCAGTAGCTTGCAATGCTCTGTACAGCTATCGGGTGAAATGACAAGCTATTTGGCCTTGTCAAATCCATCCGTCGTCACCTATGATGACGTATTGTCTATGCTGTGGACGAAGATATCACGGCAACAATCCTTCAAGGCAAACTTGCTTAGAGCAAGTGAAGATGCGTGGGATCTGTACCGTGTTTCGCTGCCATCGGAGCTTGTCAAACTACTTGGATGCCAGTCAATCCTGGTCAAGATAAGGAAGAATGCTTTGACGACGGATGTGGGAAGTGTGGCATACAGTACCTCAAACATTTCCTTTGATCCAAGCAGAATGGTGCTCTCGCAGCATGTCTACGTCCAGCGCAGCCATGATCGCCATCAAATGGCCGCAGTGGCTTCTGACCATTTTTCCAGTGGGACAGGCGTATCCAGAGCTACGTCTTTAGTACCTCCGTCACCTGGTCAGCAACCAAAGGATAGTCTATCATGGCTAAAGGATCTTCAAATGTGCCTGAGTTGGGCTGGTAGTCACTTTGCCTCTTCATTGATTTCAGAAGGAAAACTAGGTGATGAGTTAGAAGGTCTGGATACACGTTGGCACAGTTCTTTACTGCTAAAAGGTGGGCTGGACAATGTCTCGACGTCTGATTCAGTAAGAAAGCAGAACCAACGTCTTCTGCAACAGATTCTTGATAACACGGGTCCTGGTAAGAGACTTGTAGATAGCATTCGTCAGGCGCTGGATCCTGGAGCGAATACAGCGAACCCTGCATTACGCCTGAAGCTAAAACGTCAAGATAGTGTCGAAGCAGCTTTAGAAAAAAGTGGGGGATATGAAGCTGTTGATCGAGCGGTACGAGCAGCATTTGCTGTGCTCTTGAAACACTCAAACGTCAGTTATACGACGATTATTTACAATGAATCGAGAGCTCCGTCGGAACCGATTGTCAGTATATGGAGGACGGCGTTGCAACTTCGTCGATGGATTGTTCGTGAGCAGCAAAAGAGTGGTGGACGCACCGTTGCTTCTCCCTTGTCTTCTAATGAGAACACGAAAGAGCGACAGCGAGCACAGTATGAAGCCGTGTGCCAACCGATTGTCGAACGAGCGTTGGTGCTTCTACGTCTAACTCCATCAAGCTGGTCAAGTTCTAACGACACACAACCGCTACAGCTTTTACCAGGATGCGAGAAGCAGCCAGCATACGATCAAGCTCAAGTTGACACAGAGCAAGAACAGGTAACGGCTTCTGAACAGCTTCACACGTTGGAAAAGTTCAAGTCACATCGTAAAATGGAAGAAGAGGATGAATGCGTCCAGACGGAAGTATTCGCTTTTCTCCAGGCAGCTCCAGGGGCAAAGCTGGAGACGAAGGACGGAGAGGAAGAAGAGAAAATGCCAGAGGATATAGCTACTATCTTTCCTCGAATACTGTTAAGTCAAGTTGCAAGGGGAGAAAGCCGTTTGAAAGGTTTGCGCATATTGCAAAAGATGGTCGATTACACAAGTTGTGTTCCAACTGCGCGATCGCACATCATATCTGCGTTATCTACTGCTTTTAAGCGCATAAAGATTACACCAAAAGTAGACGCGAATGGACACATCACGACAGAAGAAGTAGTGGAGAAAGATCATTTCCTGACCGAATTAGAATTCGCAGGATCGTCCATGTCGAATGCTATTCGAGACGAATATTATGCACTATTGAGTAGCCTTCTAAAGCTCATTGAACAAGACATTGACGTCATTAATGAAGAAATGGCTTCAGCTCATGCGATAGAAGAAGCTGCGACATCGATTTTACAAGTATTGGAAGCTTGTTGTCTTCCGTATGAAGATGGAGACTGGTCGAGGCTTTGTGAAATTCATCTACCTCTGATTCTAACAAAGTTGAGCACGTGGAAGTACTGGAAGAAGTTGCTTACAAGTAGTGCTTGGGAAGAGCAGCAGGGCGATCGCAATCAGAGCGAAGTACTTCCGATTCTTCCAGCAGCAATTCAGTTCAATTATCCCAAAATTATTTCTGGGCGTAACATTACCATCGGCACCGACTTGGAGACACTTGTCTTCTCCCATTCAGGTGGCAAAGGCTTGCAAGACAGCTATCCTGGAGGCCTTGTTGTCTTCGATCAAGAATTTACTAGAGGACGTTGGTACTTTGAGCTCCTCATTCGAAGTCAGGATAGCTATCCCGTGTTTGTCGGAACTGTTCCTAGTACAATAGATCTCAATGGCTACACAGTCGATATGACCGCTGGTGTCTACCTTTGCGGCCCGAACGTCGCTACTGACATAATCAACGGTGCTACTATTCGTTGTGATGCGGAAGAAGTCATTGGTCTTTTGCTTGATTGCTCCACGAATACTCTTGAAGTGTATAGGTGTCAAGTACGCGAGAAGGTGCTGAGGCTTCCGCTCCAAGATGATCCGACTGGTAGCTCCCACCCTGCAATTGGTCTTCGTGACGCTGAAGTGCACTGGAACTTGCGACCAGAAGTACCTGTGAAGCTGTGGAGTCAGACTGAAGATTACCAGGTAAAACCTTCATGGACGAAGGGCTCCATGAGTGCGATTGGCGTCGATGGCTCGACACTCGGTTGGACATTGTCAAATAAACGGCAGAACATTTCATTAGCAAGTGATTGTAAAACGATAATTGCTGGTTGTCTCAGCGGTGACGAAGACTCTTATGAAGTGCTTAGCTGCATTCGAGGCTTTTCGAGCGGCAAGTTGTATATTCAAGTACACATTTTATCTGCAGGATGGCACGGTCATTGCAACTTGTCCTTTGGATTTGTTAGTGAAAGCTCTCGGAAGACCACTACTACTTTATCAGAAAAGGTTGAGATCGTTTTAAATGAATGGGACGAGTCCACTTCGTTAGGTCCAATCGGTATATTGTACGACTTTGATGAGATGGTGATCCATGCCACTGCTCAAAGCAAGAAGCACGCTTGTAGTTTTTCTAAAACGCAAGCTGGCGAACTAGTATTCCCGACGCTTGAAGCTTGCTGCAACGGAGTCGTATTTACAACAGATTTCCATCCGAAGGCTCAAACAGAGCTACCACCATCGGTTATTGTGCCTCGAATCGTGCGTAAGAGTGTTAGTCAGAACGCCAGTTTAAAGAAAGGTAATCTGCTGCACTTCCAAGTACACTCTTGCGATGGAGGCGAATACAATGCGTCGCATTCTGCAAGCAATTGTGTCACAAATGATGCAAATGTCTACAGCTCCATTCGTGATCGGAATGTAAATCTCGTGTTAAAGCACAATGTGGACAGCCCCTTCTGTCTTACGTCAGTTGGCATTCGCTCACCAGGTGTCGGATTCTCGAGCCCCGTGAAAAACGCGCTTGTGTTCGTGACTAGCCTTCCGCCGAATTTGGACGTGTATCAAGACTTTGATGATTTGACGGAAGACGAGTTTGCTGCTCTACCGTTTGGTCCAGCTGATATCAACTCGCCACGAGATGAAAGACTTCCAGTCGCTTACTTGTCTGTTGATGGTGCGAGTGGTTGTATCATGAACTTGGCGTATCCTGTCTTAGGACGCTATGTACTCGTGAAGCTACTGAGTGCATCAGGCGGTTCGAATATCGACGTCGGTTACATCGAGCTAAATGGTGACTTCGATGCTGACAATGGCCCAGCTTATGGAGAAGAGGGTGTGCATAATACCAAGTGCGACGAGTGTCAAGAACCGATTTCAAATGGTGTGCTTTATACGTCTAAATCGGAAGATCTGGAGAAACTGTGTGCAAGCTGCTACGATGCCAATCGTGGTCATCTTGACATGTCTTATTACGTCCACACGAAACTTTCATCAAGTGAAAGCGATGATCAGGTCTCAGCTGAAAACCTTCAGCTATGTCGATCGCGTAGACACTGGATGGAGAAACTTCTCAATACTTATGGTAGAAGTATGTGCACGGACGCACCTACAGCAGAAAAGGCTAGTGCACCTACAGCTCAAGCTATGGATGAGAAGCAAAGTGAACAGAGTTCGGTTTGTGTCTTTGAAGACTGCGAGCTTTTCTCATGTGGACAGAACAACTATGGGGAGTTGTGTCTTGGTCACTGCAATTCAACTAGTAAACTCGAACATGTCCCAATGTTTTCATCTCGAGGCGTCCGCACTGTTTGTGCTGGCAACGAATGTCTCGTTGTGGTCATGAAGGATGGTGCGGTCTACACTTGTGGATTGAATAAGAGCGGCCAATGCGGCAACGGAACGTTTGAAGAAAGGCTTCTTCTTGCGATGCCAGTTCGCGCTCTTTCTGGCATTCCAGTCGCATACGTAGCGGCTGCGAATGGTAGTGAGCACATGATTGCCGTCACGACTGATGGCAGCGCATACTCTTGGGGATACAACGATCGTGGCCAGCTAGGACTTGGATCTACCATATCCAAGAGTCACACGCCTCGACTCATTGAGAGCGTCAGAGAGCAGCACTGCATCGTCCATGCTGCCGTAAGTTATCATCATAGTGCCATCGTAAGCAGTACGGGAGATCTCTTGACGTTCGGCATGAATGACAGTGGCCAGCTCGGTCTAGATAACTTCCAGCATCAGCATACTCCACAGCTAGTAGAGGCGTTATCTGGTCAGCAAGTGATCAAGGTAGGGTGCGGTCTATATCATACAGTAGCTATCACAGCCGCTGGAGATGTGTATTCGTTTGGTAAGAATGATTATGGACAGTTGGGTCTTGGTCACGCGAGAAACGTCAAAGTCCCGACACGCGTCAAAGTGCTATTGGGAGATGCAGAAGAAAAGGTCATTGACGTGAATTGTGGCTACTATCACACGCTATGCATTACGGCAAAGGGCAAACTTATCACGTGGGGACGTAACGACTATGGTCAGCTCGGTATCGGTAGTAAGGAACATAAGAATGCTCCGCAAAACGTTCCATTGCCTTTGTCGTCCAAGGTCGTCAAGACTTCATGTGGCTGCTACCATAACTTGATTCTGCTCGCAAATGGACGAGTGATGGTGTTTGGTAGAAACAACAAGGGGCAACTGGGTGCAGGTGCCCGCACACTTCCATCTGCTGACTTGCCTCTTCCTCTCCAGACGAATGTTTTGGCAAATAACGATGCTGTAGCTGTAGCTGCAGGATTCTACAGTTCATATGTGCTGACAGGACGATACTGTGGTGACGGAACGAATGCATCTCAGAGTGGCATACAAACGTCGGACCTTCCAGAAATGAGCTGTCTTGCAAGCTCTGAACACCTGTACAAGTCTCTCATGACCCAAATCGATGATCAAGTGAACACCAATACGTTACTTGGTGATGCTTCCGCAAGTGTCAAGCAGTGGGCTGGCCCTGGAAGAAAAGCACTACTCAAGCTGCAGTCGGCTGTGTGGGCAATCATCCGTGCGCTAATGTATCAGTCAATCGATGAAAAGGCGTTGGTTTGCCGAAGTGAAAAGTATCCTGTCAATGCTTGTCTACAACAGCTCATTCACTTTGCTTTGGACGAGCTAAATATGGTTCAAAGTGATGTACCGAAGGACACGACGTCGTTTATATTAGATTCTAGTCTACAGTCCAAGCTAGTGAATTCCAAGGATGTGTGCGTAGGCATGATGAAGAGCTTGACATGTTTGGATAGCACGGACAAGTCTTCTATCATCAAATCCCTCTCGCCTTCGTTTAAAAATCAGCTCCTGTGGGCACTCTATGCATGTGGCAGTAAGAACATGGAAGTAGGCTCTCTTCTAGCATCAAATACGATCATCACGACTCAGATCTTACAAGGCATGCAATCGACGGATCAAGCTACTGCCTCGCTATGTCTTCGATTGGCAATGCTCGTCTTCCCTCAACTGTCCATATCTCTTATAAACGATATCGATGCTGCGAATGACCCTATGAATGCCAACGCTGGTGATGTGATTCAAAAAGTGATCGTCTTAGCTGGAGAACCACACACGGTCCGACCTCGATTATGCTCTCATGAGCTAGGCGTCGAGTGCTCTAGTACACTGCTATGTAACTCTTTGAAGTGCATGAAAGGAAATCGATGTACGAAATCGGTTGATGTAGAGATGCTAGGTAATCAGGCGTACGAAAGTAGTCACACTAGACAGGTGATCGCTGCTGGTGCAGTGGAACTGTTGCGATCGTTAATGCTCGTGCCGTCGTGGAAAGCAGCAGTGAATGCGAGCCTTCGTAAAGCACTGTCCAAGTCATCTGGCATGACAGAAATGATGGATAAGCTTTGTGATTACTATGAGAATGTACAGAACAGCTCTGCTGTTGACAACAACGATGCGGGTATTCAGGATGATGTGAACGCAGAAGGCGCAGTGCGAAAAGCTGAGTCTACGGATACGCCAGAAGTGGATGATAACCCGCCGCAAGAGCCTGTGGGGGATACGCTATCACCGGACGAAGCTACGACGAAGCGAGATCATAACGCTCTTCAGCGATGGAAGCAAGCAAAGGAAGCGATTATGAACCTTTCAGCTATCATGGGAGCAACTAGTGTGGTTGGAGGGCATGTCGAACCTCTTCGAGAAGGTGGTAGTGTCATTGTCGTGGGTGAAGATACCAAGAATCAAGCTGGGAAACGTGGTGTACTAGTGAGTGTTTGCAAGGATGCTCTCAAGGTACCTCTTGGCAAGGTCGTCTTCCGAGATGACTACAAAACACTCACTTCATGTGGAAAGGAAGAAAGCTTTTCAATTCCTGCCAATAACTTGTGTGCAGTAGAGAACGTCCCAGTCGTATTGGACATGTTTGAGAAGGCGGAAAGTGTGCTATTGACCTTGTCTAAGATCTCACTGGGTCAGGGCAAGAATGATAAAGGGAAAGAACGAGAGTTGGAGCTACCGAATAACACACCAATTCAAGTGATACTGCGCTCCCAGCTACAAACATATCGGAGTCAGCTGCAATGGCGATCCATGAAGGCAGTGTCCCAGCTTTTGAAGCAGATTCCCACAGCTCAAGCGACGTCATCCAGCACAACTACGGAGTTGGTATGCGACCTCGCTAGCCTCCTTACGACACAAAGTGCAGTCTTCACCTCCCGTCCTTCTCTCTACAACCACCTAGAACAAAATGAACTCTCTAGCTTCGATGCTCGTGCTGTATTACAAAAGAAGTGGCTTGCAGTCAAACAGCGTCAAATGGTCTTAGATGTCGAGCAAGTCGTTGACACTGCTTTGGACGGGGTGGAAGAAGAGGTTCAGCATGAAGTCGTTTGTCAATTTGGAGAACAGAATGCCTTTACATGGGGACCTGATGCACTGCAGTCACCTCGTCGTAAATTTGCTGGCTCCAAGAAACAAAATACACGCACACTCGAGAGACCAGCGCATAAAGATGAAAGTCAAGGAAACGATGAGAATGTATATCCTGATGGTGCATGGGGAATGCTGCAGCCTCTACCGCCTCTCAACGAGACGGATGCTGCCAGTTTGCAAGTCTCCGGTCTAGCAGGCTTTGATATGGCTCCGTACCCATTAATGACGCAGATCGTACGCGTCGGTCGTGCAGTCGACTCTTGTGACCTAGTCGTGAATGACCGCAGCGTCAGCGGACGTCATTTCCACATTCGTCGTCTGTCTCCAGAAGAGAATGGTGGCACAACAGCATTTGAGCTTCAGGACTTTAGTAAGAATGGAACCATTGTAAACGGAGTTCGTGTTCATGGCACAAGTATCCAGATCACTCCAGGCGCAAGGATTGCATTAATCCTATCACGCGGTGGTCTAGTGACGTATGAATTCCAAGCTCGAAGCTCTGACACTCATACTACTGTACGAACACGACGAGCTCCACCCTCGATTACGACATCACTACCTCCCTTGTCTGGGCAGGAGTATCAGCAGACACCGACGGCAGCAGTAGCTCCATCAGAAGAGCCACGCAGTCCATCGGAAATGCAAAATCGTGGTGTTCGAGAGCAAAATCGTACACCTGCGGCTTCACAGGATGCGCCTCCGGCAAACGAGCTACGTATCGTTACATCAATTGCTGAGAGTGATGTGCCACGAGCTTTAATTTCACCAAATCCAGCCGTCGATTCCCCTCGTGCTGGCGGTTTTAACTCACCGCGATCCATGGTGCTGCAACAGCCAGGCACACCGTCCGTTCGGTCATCGCCGGATAATACTTTCCCGACTATGATGCCAGCACCGGTGGTGCTATCTCCTGCGTCCGCCCAACAGCGTGAGAGTTCTCAAAGTGAAGCACCAGCCCCTAGATACCATGAAGGGGGCGGTGGGCTTGGAGAAACTTTGAGGATGATTCTTGGTAGAGGTTCTGTGCAGCGGAACGCAAGTAGAAACCAGGTCACACGTACGACGCAACAGAGTAGTGCCGAAGAATCAAGGACAACTAGTGGAAAAGGCCTTAGTGTATCTCTTTCAGGCAGTCTTCCACACCCACCATCGAATACAAGTGGATCAACTACCCCGGTTACTGCCGAATCTGCTTTTGCTGAAAGTGGTTTTGATGAAGCTGAAGAGGACGGTAGTCAAGTCTCATTGAATGCGCATCAGATGTCGCTCGTCTTTGGTATCAACGCTTCCAGCTGCGATCGCATGCTTCAGCAGAGTGGAAATGACATTCGACTAGCTGCTCAGATGCTCATGAATCATCCTCAAGAAGATTCATCGGATGTAGACGAAACTTGTAGCTATCTCGCTCTCAGTTCAAATAGCAATGACGTTATGATGGGTATCCACGAAGGTGTGGAAGAGAACCCTAGCTATGCATTGTGTGATACGATCCAGACTCGACCAGATCAACGTCGTCTACTGAAAACTCGTTCTCCTCATAAAGCAACTGGAGCAAAAGATACATCTACTTTGTCTCTTTGGAGAATTTGTGGTGGATACAATGAGCATATACAGAGTCTCAATTGGTGTGAAGTGGAGCAAGAACAGACGTCACTCGCATACCACCTTTCAACGTTATTTGCAGAAGATACATTGATGCAATTGACGAGACTAGCTGCCGATACAGATGCCAAGTGTCTAAATGTACTGAACGATGAACGTATTCTTCGTCTGCTAGTGACTATGTCTAAGCCAGCGAAAGAGCCGTCCAACTTTTCAACGACTGTAGAAGCTGATGCCAAAACGAACCGCATCCGAGTCGTTCTAGCTAGACTTGTGAACAGTACGATCATGTCCATGCAATCCGAGACGATGATCTCGAATCTAAACTCTATCGACAAACTTACGAACTTGTCGATTGAGCTAGAACGAGCTCAATCAAGTGACACACAAGCACTGGAGAGTCTACTACGGCATTTAATGTCAAGTAGCGAAGGTAGTGAGCATTTGGTGGAGGATCTAGCTCATGAAACCGTTCGTCACATCTTGTCACGATCGTTTTCCTCCTTGTCTCTATCGGATGCATGGACCGTTTCATCTCAACATACGCTGGATGCGCGATATCCAAAAGGTCCATTGACGCTTTCATGTGGACTCGATACGCTTGTCACGAATGGATTTGAGCGCATGTGGGGCATTCCATCGGCAGATCCGTTGGTCAAGTACCGTCATCAATGGCGCAAGAAGGCACCGACTGCTAGTAAGGAAGTTGATGCGACGAATATGAAGACATGGACTGATCAGCCACTAAGCATCTGGAGGCCGTGTCTCCCACTTGACATGGCATTGCCAAGAGGAAACTGGGTTTCTCTAGGTGACGTTATTACGTGTGGTATTGACCCTCCTGAGAGACCTGTGCTCTTTGTCCTTGACCGATGCGATGGGTCACTTATGCCTCCAAAACGATTCCACCGAGTGGATGTGACAGGTGCTGGTCTACCGATGAATTCAGTTTCAGATGACGAGCTGGAGAGAAAGCAGATACGATCATTGTGGGTACCGATCGCACCCACTGGGTATGTCGCACTCGGATGTGTCGCTGGAAGTAAAGATGATCCAATGCATCCGCCCGATGTAGACTCTATCAGGTGTATTCATGAAGATCTGGTGAATGCGACTAGCAATACGCGCTGTGTTTGGCGTGCAACGACGCAATCCGTCGATGTTTCTCCTTTAGTAGTAGGCGTTTCATCTCCAAAAAACCAATTAGATGGAGGTCAGCAGGAAGAAGAAGGTGGATTTGAGCTACAGACGTCGCTTTGGTCGATCGACGATGACTTTGTTCCTGGCATTTTGCCTATTGTCACTGCGAATGAGGATAATGCTTCTCAGCAAGGCTATACCTTGGCTCTATCTGCGGAAGATCACATTCTATGTGCACCTGTGTCGATACAAACGATCAAGTCCTTTGTCAACGCCCTGCTTCTGTGTTGCAAAGAGAGTGGTAGAACGAAGGAAGGGCCCAAGTGTCCCATTCCGTCCGAGTTGTGTACCGGTCTATTGGCACTTGTCAAGCAACTGCTTTGTGAGAAGCCGCAGGGTAACTGCAAGCACGCAGTTGAACTACTGCGAACGCTTATCTCCTTAATTCAGCGTGGTTGTCCATGGCAGAGCAAAGAAGGGTTGCTCTACTGCCGTTCTATGATCATGGCATTGATGCAAGATCAGGAAGGTGGACTCATGTACAGCGCCTTGTTACAGGCATTTGTAGAGCTCATGCTCGCTGTGAACGCACAAAACGTTCCGACGCGACGAGAGGAACTAGCTGACTGCGTTCATGAAGAAAGCGACAAGCTCAGTCTGCCTTACCAGTTCCACTTTAAGCCTGATCTGCATTCCGATCGGGTTCTCAGCCATTCCTCACAACTACATGTTGCAAGACAAAATGCAGTTGAAAGGAAGTTTGTCGTCAAGTACAATGCAGCTAGCATACCAGCCGCTGCCGACCCCACTCCTTCCTTCTGCTCCTGTCGCTTTGAGCATACACCAGAGCTCGTGGTGTCTCTAAAGAACAGCGTAAAGGCTGAGATCGTGTACTTTGAAGTGACCGTCCAAGAAATCGCTGAGCCTGGTGGAAACCCTATGAGTATTGGATTCTCTACCTCTTCCTTTAACCTCGAAGGACCATGCGTCGGAACAGCAACTGACCCATCGCCAACCTATGCATACTTGCCCAGTGTCGGTAAACCAGAGTGCTCGGACGCTTCAGCAGATTTGTGGAAGTGGAAGGACACTAATACGAGTATCTCTGCCGGTGACGTCGTTGGCTGTGGACTACGCGTGGATACGCGAGAGATGTTTGTGACGAAGAATGGTCGTTTATTAGGCATCGCGTTTGCATCCATCTCGAATCCACGACAATTGCATCCAACGGTCTCGATCAGCACTAGCTGTCAGCTACTGATCAACTTTGGCTCGCCGATTGACAAGACTAGTCTTAAGCCTAACTTTTCATTCCGCTTTTCATCTCTGGATTATGACAATCTCATGGTGTCCTTCGACTGGTTTGAGCAACTCATGCAAGTGTACAGTGTCATGCAATCGCTTATGGAACGAGACAAGAGAAATGACGTCGAGGCGTACATGCCGAGCGAGTTCCTCTTGTCTGCTGATAACTTCTTGTCGGATGTGTGTGAAGACATTTGTGTGCATGTCGAAAGCACTCATCCGTATGACACGGAGCTATTGGAATCGACTGTAAGCATGCCGCTGGCAACTTCGATCCGTTTGAAACTGGACCAGGCGTCGGATACTGCAAACGTGCATTGTCTCCAGATTCTTCAAGGCGGAGAAACGAATGAAAGCAATGAATCGGAAGTTCGAGCTTTCACAGGCGCTTGTGGTGGGCAAGAGGTGACGATCGATGGAGACAGCTTCGTCTGGAGGTTCCCTGTGCAGTCAAACTTTCAATGTCGCGTCGATCGTGTGCGTAAGGGTCCTTACCTGCAGCTAGAGAATCGTGACACTCGTCTCTCACTTTCGAGAGACAAAGGGTGGCAGACGGCAATTGGTGTCGCTCGATTCGAAAGCGGGGTTCATATCTGGGAAGTCCGGATCACATTTGTCACAGCCAGTTCCAACATCTTCCTAGGCGTCGCGCGTCGTGACGTACGTCTTGACTCTTACCTTGGGAAGGATAACCGTGGATGGGGCTGGATTGGGAATCGAGCGTTGTGGAATAACGGGAGCAAGCAGCGTGGGACGTATGGAGAAAAGTTTAAGACAGGCGACGTGGTTCGTATGACGCTCGACTTGCGTCGTGGTACGCTGTCGTATGCCCTGAACGGACGAGACTTGGGTGTCGCGTTCGGACCTGGTGGCACTGGTCCGAAGCTAGAAGGCGTCTTCTACCCGGGCTTTGCGCTGTATAACCAGCGCGACTGCATCGACCTCATCGGTGGTCATCGTGTGGAGGATTCAGCGGTTGAAGGCAGTTTCGCCCAAACGATGCAAGAGATGGATGAAGCTTATGATGAGATGCATGGGGAGGATTTAGAGGATTTGGAGGAAGGCACGCCTCACTTCCGTATGGAGCTCGCTTCTACACTAAGCCAGCTAGGATTCCCAGTTGAATGGTGCTTGTATGCGCTTCGACACTGTGAGGACGATATGGAACAAGCTGCTGACTTTGTTCTGGCCAACATGCCTGCCATGGAAGATCTAGTGAGGGATGAAGCAGAACTACTACAACGTCGTGCTCGCCGTAGAGAGTTGGCTGCGGAACACGCTGCTGCAGCTACTGAAGACACGAGCTTAACCGATGCTGATCATAGACTTGGAAGCGGTGAAAGCACGCCAAGTCCGATCAGAGGACATGATTCAGCAGCTGATGATAAAGCGTCTAGTTCGACTCCAAGTCAAGAGAAATGGGGTATTGGCTTCATGGCGGTGCCCGAGTTCTCACTAACAGGTCGTCGACTACTGTCTGTCAAGTATGCCGACAAGCTGCATGAACTTCAAACGTCTCAAGCTATATTTACCAAATCACATGATGAAGCATTAGTACAGATCGTAAATGACATTTGCGAAGCACGAGCTGAAGCTCTATTGACATGTGATCCACTTCGAATGAGTCCAGAAGAGATTGAATTAACGAGTGAGCACTACCGCCAGTACCCGATCTTGCAGGGTATGCCGCTGTCACTAGTCCAGAAACGGTTCCTTGTGCTACGAAACTTTAACTGTCGCCTTCAGAACTCACTTTCCTTGATTGATCTGTCTGTCTCGGATGGAACGTCTTTGCTTGCACAGGGTGCGAAGGAATTGAGAGGACTCATATTCCAAAATGTAAAGCTCGCATGGTGGTTGAGCATCCTTAAGGAGCAGCAGAGCCCAGCAGCCTCCCGCCCGGAGATTGAGGTAGATCGACAGCGAGCGAGAGTGGCGACTGCTGTAACCGGTGCAAAGGATACTGTCTTTGCGCAAGTGTTTGACCAGCTTCAGGCGATTCAGCCTCCTCTTCTGAGGTGTGCAGATCGTGCATTCAAGTGTCAGTTCGTTGGCGAGTTTGGAGATGACTTTGGCGGTCTCTACCGTGAGTGTGTTGCGCACATGAGCTCTGAGCTTCAGTCGAATATGTTACAGCTACTGAAACCTTCTCCGAACGCACTGCATGGTGTCGGTGAGAACCGAGAAGTGTTTGTACCGAACGTCCACTTGAGGAAGTCGCCTCGATTGATCAAGATGGCCGAGTTCCTGGGTGAGTTGATGGGTATCGCCATTCGCACCAAGACGCCGTTGGATTTGAATTTACCACGGATCATTTGGAAACGACTGGTGGAACAGAGTGTGGACGAAATGGACGTTCAAGTCATCCATCAAGACTGCTTCCAAGTGGTAGAGACAATCAACAACATTGCTTTGCATGGCGTAACGGAAAGCATGTTTGAGGAACTTATTGACACGACATTTAGTGTGCTTTCAAGTGCTCAAGAATCGGTGGAGCTTATTCCTGCTGGACATGATGTTCATGTGACGTGGGATGACAAGGAGGATTATGCTGAGGCGGTAAAGAATTTCCGTCTCAACGAATTCGATGATGTCTGTGAAGACATTGCTAGAGGCTTAGCGACCATGCTACCAGCACCTACGTTGTCATTGATGACCTGGAGAGAGCTTATGACACTTGTCTGTGGTAAACCAAGTGTTGATGTCGGGTTGTTACGTCGTCGCACCACGTATGGAGACGGGTGTCAGGCCTCGGATGCACACATTGGGTACTTTTGGGAAGTGCTTGACGAGTTTTCCGAAGTCGAAAAGTCTTCATTCCTACGCTTTGTCTGGTATGTTAGCTTGTTCATATGTATGCTGAAGAGTGGATGGTGACTTTATGTGTGTTAATAGGGGAAGATCACGACTGCCAACGCATGCAGCAGACTTTACGCAAGACTTTAAGATCTCTGGGCTTCCGAGATCCGTCGGCAAGCCTGACAGTTATCTACCCATCGCTCATACTTGTAAGTGTCTCAGTGCTTTTACTATCGAATCTGCCTGTAAATCTCATGTCATGATGTCAACAGGCTTCTTTTCACTGGACTTGCCAGCGTACACAAGCAAGAAGGTTCTGTACGAGAAACTACTGTACGCGATCACCAATTGTCTGTCGGTAGATGCGGACAATACGACTGTAGCACAACGTGCAGGTCAAGGTTTGAACTGGTCGACAGCTACGGCAACTGCCGCAGCTACGGCTGCTACGGCCACAGTGACGAACGTGATTGCTGGCGTTCGAACGTACGAAGTCGGAACGGATGCTGAATAAGTAATGAGACGAGATAAAAACAAATACATCAATTTGCATATTTTCATCAGAGAATATCATCGTTGATTTCCTTGGAGCTTACGAACTGGTACAGTCTTTAATAATGCCCGCGTCCAGTCTCGATGATTCATGTATTCGTTGAGTGCAATGACGACGGAATCGACGTTTAAGACAGGATTGCGAATCTGCAAATGTTCTTGAAGTGGAAGTCTAGCTGTTCGATAGCCACCTTCTTGTGCTTTTTCCAACGATTCATTCTAGTTTCGTGGACCTGGTTACAATTGTGAATGAAGGTGAGTGGACAGTATAGAGTACCTTTCGGACAGTACGATCGGCGATACCACCAATGACGTAGACAGTTTCAGGATCGACGGTGTCTAACACTTCACTTGCATCGGGAGACAAGTAAACGGTTTCAGATGTTGTATAGATATCTGTCACAGACTCTTTATGGAGATATATCTGTTTAAAATCAGTTGGAATGCTTTCAGAATAGAGGACGAACATTTTAAATACTACCTTCCAATGTGGAAGTCCATGCTTTATGGCAAACTGCTCTGCCTGACCTGTGCATGATGCGACGTGGAGAGAAATCAGCCTGTCGAGTGGACACCGCTTCATGTAGCCATAAACATTCGATAATTGCTTCAGGACGCTGTTGCACTCCTGTCAGCAGGTTCCAAATAAAGGCTTGTGAGTGCGAGTAGACTGCATGGTAATTACGCAAATTATGTACTTTTTTGCTTTGTGTAGAAGTGAATGATAGGTCCACTACAACACGAGGTCCACTAAGCATCCCTTCATCCAGCTTTTGCTACATCAACGTAATGTCAGTCAAGTGTACAACGTGTACTTGTTTACAACCATAGTTATACATATTGCTCAACACGTTGCATCATGATCATTTCCCTTCTTTCACGGCGCTGCTCTTCCGTCCAAGTTCCCTGTTCATCTTCGCGAGCCTTGGAGTTGGCTAGCTTTCGCTGCCTTAAGCTATTGTCCTGGCGCTTGCGTCTATTTGCAAGTCTATCTTCTCGAAATTTGCGGCTCCTACTTTTCTTTTGCCATGTTTGGAACATCCAAAGCCCTAAAGCAGCAATAGTAGTAGCACACACAAGCGAGAAAGCAGCCTGCTTCGTCCACATGATCACCTCCGATCCAATTGACAATAAGATGTCACAATTCGTTGTTTTTCAAAGCTAGGTACGTATACATATATAATCCCTGTATAGATGTCCAATGCAACAAATGTTTGTATCCACTTTTGATTGGCGTTCATTTAAACGAAGCCATTCGATTGATTGAAAATCAATCCTGACCAACGCAAGTATCAACCAAAGGACGAGCATGGATGCCAATGCACTGGACGCTGCCTTGCGAGCTGCCAAGTCGAGGGGTAAGAAGCGAAAACTGGAACAGACTCAAAAGCCAAGTACAGAGTCACAAGATGTCAAAACATCGTTGACGAAGAAACAAAAGGCGAAAAAAGAGAAGGAAGAGTACGCTACCGTTATATCGGGGTTAGGCAGCATTATTGATACGTGGGGCCAGTCCATCCAGCATGCTACTAGTCCAGCTAAGACTAAGAAGAAAAAGACAAAGAAGAAACCTGTAGTGGTGCAGCATGACGATGAAAGCCAAAATATACCTCGCATTCAGCTCAAGAAGAAGGCGAATAAAAGTAGCAAGAAACTGCAGGCTAAAAAAGCTTCAGAAGAGAAACAGAAGAAACAGGTTCAGTCGTCTACAGGTATCAAAGATAGGAGCCTCATTCCGACGATTAAGGCGTCTGGGAAGCCAGTGCCTAGTGATCATGGTTCTAAAACCCAGAAGCCGAAGCGTCGGTCTAATGCTAAAAGCAAAACGTTTATCACCAACAAGTTACCGGAACCATCTTCCTCTTATGACACACCTGAGAATAGTCAGGTGAAGGAGCAAGCAAAGACAGAAGCAACTAAGAAGCCTTCAGATGATGCTTCTGTGTTGGAAAAACTGACAGAGTCCGCTCTATTCAACTATGGTTCGGACAATTCTAGTAGTGGCGAGTCTTCATCGTCAGAGAAGTTTATAAAAGGTGGGAAGCTAGCGTCACCAGTCGCCAAGGCAGCACCGACCCAAAAAACAAATGTAGAAACCTCGAAGGAAAATAAAAAGTCGCCTGTCAAGTCTGCGAATGGTAGAACCGGGTGGAATGGAGGGATGAATATTAGTAGGAAGTATACACAAAGCAACACGCAAGACAGATCTGATAAAGATAACGTATCAGCAGATGCTCTAAAGCAAAAGGCAGCAGAGACAGAATCAAGTAACGAGTCTTCTGATGAGACTTCTGTACTCGAAACGCTTTCAAAGTCCTCTCGAAAGAATTACATTGCGGAAGAGTCTAGTAGTGACGAATCGACAGCAGATTCAGCCATTGTACAGAGTAAAACGCCGTCTGTAGCAACAGCCAAGTCCATACCAGAGCAAAAGACAGACGTAAGTACAATTGATAATAAGAAAGAGGCACCTACCAAGTCTTCAGTTACTACACCAAAGACGAATGCAGGAAAGGGTGTCACTAAGACAGATAGTAAAAAGCAAAAGGTTGTAAATAAGTCTAATAAAGCAAAAGTGCCGTCGGTTGACCCTAAACAGAGGACTCCGGCGAAGGAAGGTACAGTTGTGGAATCTCCACCTGGAACTCCTTTGGTCAAATCAGCGAATAAGAAGACCAACAAGGTAGACAAAACACCGACAGTATCGACGTCGACAAAGACACAGAACTCTTCCGACAAGCAAGTGGTGGACTCTTATACGAGCTCCGACTCGTTATCTCAAGACACTAGTATCGCAGACGTACATGCTAAATATGCGCTCCTCAAACCCAATAAGCGCGCTGATGGCAAGTCTCTATCTGTCTCTGGCGTCGTCAGCGACATCAAATTCTTCAGTCTCAATCTGTTCCACCTGATTATCACATCGAACGACCAATCTCTGTCTCTAGTTTGCAGGCAGAAACAGTTTAAAGACTTGAATAACCACGCATTTATACGCTTTAGTGCATCTTTCGACGTAGGTGACAAGGTCGAAGCGTCAGGTGTGCCTGGTAAATCCAAGGACAACATCGTCCAGTTGCATACAACATCAATAGTAAAGATCGTCTCTCCTGTCGCCCCTTTGAAAGCGAATGCCGAGGCGGAGACGGTCGAAGAGAAGTCCGCGCCAGTGGATCCAGACTCTTGGATGGAAGCTGCGAATGTCATTTCTCAGTATCAAAAGGAGTCTGACTCGGAATCCGAAGCAGGTGAGATGCCGCTTCCACCGCTCGAGCGAAATCATAGCGACGAAGAGCTCTTTTCGGCGCTCATTGATTCCGCTGCTAGAGAAAGTTGGGAGCTGATCGAAGTTGGACGACTCGTTCGATTGTTTGCAGCACAATGGCGGATGGATAAGTCGTTGACGACCGAGTTCCTAGTAGACTACTGTCCTGAATTGGTTTGTGTTGACTTTCTGGAAGGCTTGAGCATGCATCTTTCTGCCAAGCAGCTTTTGTCGATCTTTGACAAGGGCTCTGGTGATATACATGTCGTCAAGACCAAGTTGAGTGATGCGTTAGAGAACCATCTCTTATATGTGAATGATGAAGAAGTGCTAGAGTACATTGCTACGAAAGTGCAGGACATGTGGTCCAAGGATGAAGTGTTGGACTTCATCCTACCACTTGTCGAAAGCTTAAATACGATCGAACAGGCCGGGACGTTGTTGAAACATATTACAGAGAGCTGGTATCCGCAAGAAACGGCAGCATTTGTCCAGAAGATTCTACTGTCGCCTGCATATGACGATCTGGAGGGAAAGCAGGAAGACCTGCTACTGAGTCTACCGACACTACGCGGTCGACTTGACTTTCCGAATCGCCAGTCAGCGGAAGACGCGGATGAACGAGGGAATTTGATCGGATTCATCAGTGACGACGATGAAGTCGAGTACGGTCAGGAAGAGTCGGAAGAGGAAGAAAATCAATTCATTTTGAATGAAGCCGAGGAAGGAGACGAATCCGAGGAGAGTCAAGGAGAGGAATCAGACGATAGTGGAGAGGAATCAGAGGAATAGAATCTAGCGATAACTTAGCGACAGGTTGATCTACCTACATGTCCATCGTTTTCTAGGCTCGTCACCTGTAGAGTACCGTAGATAGCGCTAGTGTCCATACCGCATCGGTTGAAGATCTACCTTTCGTATCTTCAAGTGCTCAGCTCATTTATCATTTTTTCTACCACGAAGAATGACTCCTGCACTGAATGTCGCTAAGCGTCTTGGACGCATGACCCCGGCCTCCACCGCCCTGTTTGTGTGTGACATCCAGGAACGATTCCGTGGTGCGATTCATGAAATGCCCACGACGATCCACGGGTCGAACACGATGGTGAGTCTCGCCAAGCTCATGAAGCTCCCTATCATCGTCACGACGCAGTACCAGGAAAAACTGGGCGATACCGTCTCGGAGATTACGAGCAACCTCGAAGGCGCTCCAAACGTCCAGATTGTCGACAAGACTCTGTTCTCCATGCTCACGGGGGACGTCACGCACCTTCTCGATCAGCTCAAACCCAAGTCGATTCTCTTGTGTGGCATCGAAAGCCATGTCTGTGTCTTGCAGACGTGCTTGGATCTGCTTGCGCAGGGATATGACGTCCACGTGATCTCGGATGCAGTGTCCAGCAGCAGCAAGTACAACCGAGAAATGGCACTCGAACGCATGCGTTCTGCCGGAGCGTACATTTCGACGGTCGAGATGGCGATTTTCCAACTCGCGCAAGATGCGAGTCACCCCAAGTTCAAGACGGTGTCCAGCCTCATCAAGGAGTTCCAGAAGGAGAAGAACGGCTTTGACGTTTAACTCTGGCAACACATCATCGAGTATTGGTTCTTTCGTTTTAGCATGAACACGTTAATGAAAAGTCTACCTGAGGCTGAAGTATTCCTTACCCTTGAGTTTATGTAAATGATGGATATTATTGGCTACTATTGCTAGGCTAGTATGCTGACTGTATGTGCTTTAAATCGATAGCTCTGATTGTGTGAATCTATCGGTTGTACGTCCTAAGGACTGACGAGGATATGTTGTCTCGATGGCATTTGGTTGAAGTACTTGCAAGATATTTGGTCAATTCCCTTCCGTCGGAGCAGTAGGAAATCGTCTGAGAGCGGACAATTAGACGAAATGATTGAACTAGCACGAACCGAAGTCCGTTGCGTGCACGACTGACACTATCTCAATATGTTTCTACCACTCCAACGGGATGAACAACGGGCAGCTACTGGATGCTGAGATCTCGACGGGGAAGGAGCTTGGAACAAGACTGCACGTGGCGCTATACTATCCCCACA
Organism: Salisapilia sapeloensis; assembly: GCA_023334545.1. Taxonomy (NCBI): domain Eukaryota; phylum Oomycota; class Peronosporomycetes; order Peronosporales; family Salisapiliaceae; genus Salisapilia; species Salisapilia sapeloensis. The sequence goes on from JAADVB010000040.1 coordinate 51,140, forward strand.
GAGCACTCCAAGTGCGAACGCGCTACACGATTTGGCGGAACATGCGTTGAAAATCCATCTTAGATAAAGAGCCAGAAGAGCATGCGTGCTATGGCACTGTGTTGGCGGATGCATGCTGCAAAGGGCGCACTGCATCAACATCTTCGTCTGTCTACTGGCTAATGCACTTACCAATGCATATCCAGTAATGCTACATGCTCAAGTACTTTCCATTCCTTTCTTGTAGACGTCAAGATTACCGTTGAAAAAGATTCGTATGCTTTTTATAGCCGGAAGTAGCAAAGACCTGCACACGAGATGGAGGAAGGAAAGCCAAAGGATCTAGATTTCTACAAGACCTCTTTCACTCACTCTTGTAGCTGTCCTAGTAAGCGTCTCATCGACTACATATCCAGAAAATCTCTTTGAACCGTCGTCGAGTCTTTCTGCGAGTTGACGAGCATAAGTTGGTAGGCATAGCTCTTTGGGAATAAGTACATGTAATGCTCGTGAATCGACATGCAATGCACGCATACTTATTCCAGGAAACTTATGAACGCTTCGAGAGCGAGCTGCGAATGAAGCCAAGTGTAGACGTAGGAAGATGATGCGGTGGAAATTAAAAGCCTTGACATGTCCCTTAGATCTTGTGGTACTATCGAGACGCACAACGTTCGATATTGTCCCATATCTCTCTACTTGCTCCTCTCACACGAGTCTATCCCAATTCTTCCTCCCCATTGCCCATCATGAACCCATCCATTGACAAGAGTAGTTTTGGAACACTAGGTCGGAAAGTCGAACATTTGTGTCGAAAATAGCACTCCTTTTTCCACATTCGCACGCTTGGTCTCGCAAGTTGGAAGCGATAACGACTCATTTTTCATCTCCCGCCTGATAGAAATGATCGACCATGTCTTTGCTTTCCACGCCTACTCGGAAATCCAGATTGCTGCTATGGCGCTAGGTGGGATGATCGTCGGCGTCGCTCTACTCTCCTACTACGTCGTTGCGCCGGAATTCGAACGCCACTTGCACAAAGCGGACGGTCTGGAACCTCAAGGAAGGTACTCGAGTCCGCAGCCGTACTACTCGACCACTCCGACAGGCCACAAGCATCGGACGCTAATCAAAAAGCGCCATTCCATCTCCTCATCGCGTGTTAAGGATGACTTGGCCCTCACATCCCTTAGTGATGATGATAATGTCTGGGTCGACTCAGACGTGCTCCAGAGCTATGCGATGTTTCCACCAACGTCAGAGCCTTGCAGGAGAAAAGTGATGTACAAGCTTTCGAAACGTCGAAAGAGTGAGAGTGATGCGAATCGAGCTGAAAAACTACGAAAGCGAGTCATGTTGCGTACACTAGAGGAAGAGATTCAAGGTGCCATTAAAGAGAGCAATGCTGCGGAGAACCATGGCAAGAAGATGAGGAATGTGACCAAGTCGTCGATCGAGGAGAAACTGTCGGAAGCACGCGTCCAGGAAGTTCAGTCTCACCCGGTTCACTGCACGGATGAGTTCCGGGCACTTACGACGACAAGTCAGACGGAGAGCATTGTAGAGGCACTGGCGATGGTACACGATGTGATCAGTTGCTACTTGTCTGGTGAACATCGAGACTTGAACAAAGTTTCGGTTTTTTGCAACTCGTTGTTAGAGTACGACGGACTGAACTTGCTTCGGACTTTGGAGCAGTCAGAGGATACGAGGGTGCGTAAACTATCGACGGCAGTGATTGAGAAAGCAGTACCTTGTATTTGGCATTAAGTAGAACTCGTCTAGTAGGCTTCTACGTTCTACAGACATTTGTTTATCCGCGTAATAAATCATTGCATGATGCTTAAGATCAGAAAGAAGCTTTCTTGTGCACATATCCCATGCGCTCATCTCACGTTCGTACTTCGCCGAAACCGATGTACGGATCCCATCGGCGGTAGATGGGATCGTCCGGTATGTTTGCCGACAAGAACGTTACTGATTCCATCTATGCCGACATCCTGCGCATCGTCCACTGGATGGGACTTCGCGGCCGTCGCACTAAAAAGACGCCACAAGTGGTATTACTCTGACATGGAAGACGGTATCAAAGGTAGTCGATAAGATTGAACGAGAAGTTTCATCCTGGGAGACATGTAGAACAGCGAACAGAACTTACGTTTTTATGATTGAAATCAAAGTTTAGATAGCGACGATAGCTATTCGACGACCACTAGCAGCGATAGATCGAGGCTTCGTGTAATAACCGTGGCTCCTGATACTTTAGTGCGGAACCCGTGGATATTTTGTATGATAGTACCAGTACCACCTACATGTTCTGTATATGCCTTTGAAATTAGTTTGCTCAGGGCTTACTCCTATTTGGAGTAGAGCAACACGATTCCTCTCAAGCCTACTCTGGACTTGTACCTTATACGTTATACCTCTGTGAGCAGAAATACTGGAAACGAAACGATGTCGTCAAAGTATGCCTGAGTGGAGTTTTCAGTTTATTATAATTCATAGATCTTCCAGCTCTGTGCTAAATGTAAACTGATGTTATCGACTCCAAACTGCGTACTATAGCAACTTCATCTCTATCGAGGCTTTGAGTACTCGAGCATGTGCTCCGTAAGGTGGTGACTACATAAGTGGAAGCGCTAAAAAGAATAAACTACGGCGAGCCACTGGTCTCCGTTGATGGCCACGATGGCTTCGATGGCGTCAGCCACTGCAAACGCCCATCAAGTCACCACTCTCACCAAGTTAACGGCATAGGATACCCCACGCGATGACATGACGAGATGTGAATGCTCGAGCATATTGGAATCCGTGCTGTAGAATCCATGGTAATACTACGAGATAACTGCCAGTTGAGCGTCATTGTTCAATGGCTTCCCACTTTGCTATTGTACAAGGATTACCAAACACAATGCGATGCTTGCGATCGCAAAAGCAACTACACCTTGCTTGGTAGATTATCAGCTTTACTGCAACCTACGATATTGTTGCTCCTTCAAGTAGACACGCTGTCCATACCGGCTTTCGCTCGCTCGCATGGCATCGTGGCAACCTCGGGATAAGTTCAAGGATACCAGAGACAGTCGCACGACTCGAATTCAATGACGCAAGCACTGCAATGAACAAAGGCCGAACAGAAAGACAGTTTTCATATCTACGATAAGCTCCAGAAAGCTCTAGCTGAAGTTGCACTTGCAGTAGACGAAGATTCGTCTAGAAACTGCAACCTAGGCATCCTTGGCGGCCCCGTTCCAACCATTCCTTGTTAAATTCAACTTCAATCGTGAGTGCCATCCATTAATTATGCTTGCTATCAGTCAGTGGGTTGACACGAGCCTCATCTGCAACGAGCTGGTTGCAGCTAGGCTCTGATCGTCAGCACTGGACGTGTTGAAATCTTGGATAGTCGCGATGACCTTGTCGCCACAATCTCTCTGTTTGGACGAATCGATCCATTCGCTTTGGGTTTTCTTCATTCTCACATTTCACATCAAGTACTCAAGCACCGCACCACCTTCTAATACCTACTAGCTATGTGTCCTACCAACGGTACTGCCGACAACAAGCTAGAAGCGCACAAAATGGCCATGTCCGAATTTGCGCAATCGATCTCGAATCCCATTCGCAATGTGGTGGAAGGCATCAAGATGCCGGAAACTTCAGAAAAGAAGCTCATCCTCCTTGCCTACGGTGACCCGACCTTGTTTGGCAACCTCCGATGCCCAGGCTTGATGAAGAAAGCTCTCATCCGATGCCTGGATGATGACAAGAACGACGGATACTTCCACAGCACTGGCAGTCCTGCTGCTCGAACCGCAATTGCGCAGCATGCGAACTCGGAGCTTGGTCCTCTCACCAAGGATGATGTTGTCATCACCTGCGGAGCTGCTGGAGCTCTTGACATGGTCATTCGAGGAATCGCCAACGAAGGTAGGATCTATCTCCATTGCTCTATGCAATTAGATGCTAATAATAGTGCTGTGCAGGTGACAACTTGCTGATCCCTCGACCAGGGTACCCTGCTTACGAGACGCACTGCAAGTCTGGTGGTATCGAGCCTCGCTTCTACCGACTTTTACCTGAAAAGCAATGGGAGTCCGACCTCGAAGAGATGCAGTCTCTCATTGACGACAGGACCAAAGCTATCATCATCACGAACCCATCCAACCCGTGCGGTAGTGTCTACACCAAGGAGCACTTGCTCGAGATTCTCGAAGTGGCCGAGCGTAACAACTTGCCAATCATCACGGACGAGATCTACGGTGACATGACGTTCGGAGACAACGTCTTCTACCCACTCGCGTCCCTTTCGAAGAACGTCCCGATCCTGACAGTCAGTGGCTTGGCCAAACACTTCCTCGTGCCTGGATGGCGTGTCGGCTGGTTGATCGTGAGCGACCGTAACGGTGTACTCAAGGACGTTCGACAAGGCTTTAACAACATCGCGATGCTCCTCTTGGGCACCAACTCCTTGGCACAGAGCGTCATCCCGGACGTCCTAACGCCCAAGCCTGGAAGCGCAGAAGAACAGGAGGTGAAAGACTTTAAGAGCCACTACTATGGCGTTTTGGAAAAGAATGCCAAAGTCACGATGGATATTGTGAACGCGATTCCAGGTATGGACGTCGTGACGCCACAGGGATCGCTCTATGCGATGGTCAAGATGAACCCGAGCAAGTTCAAGGACATCGAGGACGACGTTGAGTTCACGCAAAAGTTTTTAGATGAGGAATCCGTCCTAGTCCTCCCAGGTCAGTGTTTTGGCATGCCAAACTACTTCCGAACACTGACTTGTCCGCCAAAGGACACGCTAGACGATGCTTTCAGTCGCATGGCTGCATTCTGCAAGCGCCATGCAAAGGAATAAATAAACTTGGAACTAGTTTGACATCGAAAGCTCGTTGCGAAGGTTATCTAGGTCTATCGTACTTGTACATCTACTCGTCATTCCAAAAGGCGTATTATTAAGTTGGAAGTCAAGATGTACTACTTTCATAGCACGTCATGTTTATAGAGCTTACGAGGACAGGAATGACTCATCACATGCTCTACGCGCGTATCCTCGTAAAACGAATATGCTCCTGACTGTGCTGGAGGATTTTATACAAACTCCAAGTTTATATGATATGCGTTTTCGTCGCACAACACGTAGATTTGATGCAAGATGATACTCGGTACTGTACCGGCATTTGCTCCTGACTTTGCACGCCAATGTGGACTACAAGAACCACTTCGACTGTACCACCCACTGTATATCCACGATCTACGTTCGGTGCAAAAGCACCGTGAGACGGTGGTCGATATAGCTTGTAAGAATCGGTCCGAGAGCCATTACTCGGGCGATCAGCAATTGCGACAGAGTGTAGAATTGAAATTCGGCGACTTTATAGACTACTACCAAGCTTGTTTTATTCAGCAAAGTCATTGGCTGCATTCTGTCGAAGATCTCGACTTTTACTTGTGCCAATGCCCCATAGCTACGTACGAATCGGACAGTACTAGCTCCGGCGCCAAGCTACCGCATCTAATGGACGACTTTATCACGTATTCTTTCTTTTATATCAAATTTAAATTATGGTACAGTTAACTTATTGGAGAGGTAGGCCGGCTTGCTTGCAACAAGAAGACGTGACTCAAGTGAATGTCTGGATGACCGTCAAGCCGAGCGAAACGACACTCCATTACGACGCATACAAAAACATTCTGGTCGTTCTATACGGTCAGAAGACTGTCACGCTGTATCCCCCATCAGACACCAGTTCCTTGGACGCATACCCAGTCTACTCGACCAGTCCGAATCATGTGCAGCCATCGTCATATAAGCGCGAAAGAGGAAGCTCAAGCGGTCAAGTCTTCCATGTAAAAGCTGGCGACGCCCTTTTTATCCCAGAAGGCTGGTGGCATCAAGTACATAGCGCTGGCTTTACGATCGCCATCAACTACTGGTTCTCTGGTATGCGCAAACACTTGCTGGCAGCGTCTCAATCTCTGCCATACTACGCCCGAGTGTTGGTGGAAGCGATGGTTCATGCGGAACATAAACGAGTCATGGCTGAGCAAAGGCAAACGTGTCGAACAGAGATGGGTCTTGGTAAACCAGTAGAGGCAGATAGAGTGGTACACGAGATTATGCGCACGGACGCAGCAAAGCGTCGGGAGCAGTGTCTCATGGCTCTCGACGATAGAAACTTTGATCATATCCAGCGTCTTTTACTGGAAAATCACAAGAAGATCCTTGTGGAAGTCATACAGAACGCGTCGGATATATTCGCTACATATTTGACCGATTCGTGGGAGAAAGACGATGGCAGTTCGTCATGTGCGTCGGAAGTATTAGCCCTCTTTGACGATGAAAGCGTAGATATTCGCGCCGTTCTTACACGTAAGAAAGAGTGCTTCCGTCAGCACTTGTGCCAGCGGGTACTGCATCAGACACTTGGGGTCTATCCCGTAGATAACTCAGAGCAAAAATACAATTAATGTACCCAGGTATTCATTCAGACGACAGGAAGACACGCTATGCTGTTATATGGTAACCTCGCATACTCGCATATGCGTAAAAGCAAACGGTCATCTCAATTAAATGGCCAAGTATAATCAAGACTAGTAAGCATACATCCTAGTGCACTTGCTGTGTCTCGAAAGCTTCTATAGATGAAGAGATGGGCGTCAGGGTTTGATTAGAAGACCCGATTAGATGACCTAGATGATACCTACATAGCTGCCAAGATCTGCTACCTAGCGTCTAGTCTCCATCAACCGTGTCAAGGCGCTCACTTTCAATTAATCCTCGTGCTACACAAGTCCATTCCAGCTCAACAAGAAGTATGGCTCCGAATAACGAGTGGCAGGTTTCTGCTTCAGAATACGCCGTGTCTATCTCCAACCCAATTCGCAGTGTCATCGAAGGTATCAAGATGCCAGAGAACCCAGGAAAGAAGCTCATCCCGTTGTCCATTGGCGATCCAACGGTGTATGGTAACCTCAAGGCTCCAGCAGTCGTTCAGAATGCCATTACGGCCAATGTCCAAACGTTCAAGTACAACGGATACCAGCATAGCACTGGTAACCCTGCGGCGCGAGAAGCCATTGCAAAGTACCACAGCTCTGGTCACTCGTCCATCTCGAAGGAAGATGTTTTTATCACGACCGGATGTGCTGGCGCGTTGGACATGATCATTCGAGGCATGATCAACGCTGGTGACAACATCCTCTTGCCGCAGCCTGGCTTTCCTCTATATGAGTCGATCAGCAAGTCTGCCCACATCGAAGCTCGGTACTACAAGTTGCTTCCAGAGAGTAACTGGGAGTGTGACTTGGACCACATGACGAGTCTCATTGACAGCAAGACCAAGGCCATTCTCATCACGAATCCATCCAACCCTTGTGGAAGTGTCTTCACGAAAGAACACTTGTACGAGCTTCTGGCACTAGCTGAAAAGCACAAGGTTCCGATTATCGCGGACGAAATCTACGGCGACATGACCTTTGGCGACAGCGTCTTCTACCCTATCGCCTCTCTCTCCGAGCGCGTGCCAGTCATCACCGTTAGTGGACTAGCAAAGCACTACCTTGTGCCTGGCTGGCGAGTCGGTTGGATCGTCTTCCATGACCCCGTCAACGTCTTCGCGGACCTGAAACAAGGCTTGGGAAATATCGCGATGATTACATTCGGAGCCAATTCCTTGGCCCAAAGTATCATCCCGTCTCTCTTGACACCTGAACCTGGCAGCAAGGCCGAAGCTCAGCTCCGGCACTTTAAGAAAGAGTACTTTGGATCGTTGGAAGAGAACGCCAAGTTCACGATGGAGGTCGTGAAAGACATTCCTGGTTTGGAAGTCGTACCACCTCAAGGCGCCATGTATGCCCTCGTGAAGCTGGATGTGACCAAGTTTAAAGACATTGAGAACGACATGGAGTTTACGCAAAAGCTCTTGAACGAAGAGTCTGTCCTCGTTCTCCCTGGCAAGTGCTTTGAACTGCCCAACTACTTCCGATCGATCACGTGCCCACCAAAGCAGATACTAAACGAAGCATACGGACGCATGCGTTCGTTCTGCAAGCGTCACTCGATCGAGTAAGCCACACTAGTATCGTCGTAAGTGCTTTATTGAATATCAGTTTCATTTTTATCGTACACTCTTCTTGTCCGCCGATATCATCTCCCTGTTGACACATGCATCGATATAAATGTAGAGCAGATATTACATGTACTTGATCAAGACGACAACCATGTAAAGTTCAAAACCCTAAATTAATGTGCGTCAGTCGTTTGTTGATACGCATTCGCAGCGTTCTCTTTCCTCATCTGCAGCCTCTTACGTTGTTGATACCACAATCCGACGCCCGTCAGAACGAGCGTCACGACGCTCACGACCGCAGCGAGCGAGATCCAGCCCGTTACACTAAGACCGACAAACAGCTTACTCCCGCCACCGTCCACTTCCGTCGTATCAGCGACACCAGCTTTGGCACCCGTCGGGATGACTGGGAAGACGTTCAGTCCGCAGTTGAGCTTGTCGTCCATGAGGAGTTTCAAGAAGCCCTTGTCTCCCCACGACGAAGAGTACGAGTTCTTGATGATCCAGTAGTCGCCCGCCTTGCTGTCCGTACCGTAGCCGACGAGGACAAGGGCGTGGTTAATGTCCGACTTGGACGTCAAGTCGCCGTCGTTTGGGCAGCTGTAGAGGCCACCTGCATAGTCCTTGAAGCTTCCACCAGAGTTCATAGCCACCGCGATAGGCTGCTTCTTCAACGCGCTCTTCAATAGGTCCACAGCGCTGCTGCCAGAGGTACAGTCGACCCCCATGGCTTGCTCATACCCACTGATACTAGCAGCAGTCTTGTTCTTTGGTGTAGTGGAACAAGTAGCGTTGTCTGCACCAGTGGAGCCGCTTTCGTCGTCGTAGGGAAGGTCAAGCATGGTCACGAGACCCATGTGATCCTGTGCGGCGTCCATGAACGCTCCGTGGGTCATGCCGCCGTTGCAGCCATTGTTCTTGCTCGACCAGACCATCTTGTCTTTGATCCAACTCGCACCGACGTCACCTTGAAGCCAACAGTACTCGAACGTCTGCTCCGTCTGACGGTGACTGCAGGAGAGGAACTGCTGCGGAGACAAGGCGACAGCATGTTTCTGATCCTCATTGATCGCCACGGCAGCTTCGATGGCGTCAGCTGCAGCGAATGCCCAGCAACTACCACAGTTCTCCTGACTCTTCACTGCGGAGCATACGCTATGTCCCTTTGGGTTGTTCTCGTCGCACCAGTTGAAAGAGGACGCATCGTCGCTCGAGCCAGAGGAGACAGTCCCACTGCCTCCTGTCGTGCTGCCGGTAGAGGAGGACGTCTGGAGTCGACGTCGTTCTCTCGCTCGCACTTCCTGCTGGACAAAGAGTTCTGGTAGGAGCTCTCGGCTGCTCTTCTCCTGCAAGTGTCGGTGATTGACACCGACGTCGTAGGAAAAGGTATGACCGAGTCGATCAGCGTGCTTGCGGACAGTTTCCATGTACTCCATGTGCTCCTCCAAATTTCGCCTCGCTTCCTCCTTGAGGACGGGCTCTAGATCGCTCGTATCGACCATGACTTCCTGCAAATCCCGTGTTTCGAGCAACTCGCCATTGGGTCCAGCCCAGAGGCATGGTGCGTCGTATGCGGCCTGTGGACACGACACGAGCGTACCGAAGGACTTGGTGGTGTCTGCCGCCACTGTCGCCGCGGCTGCCGCTGCTAGTATAAACGATCGCATGCCTCGTGTGTCTTGAAATGAGCTCGAGTGTCCGATGGTAAGTAGTGTCGTACGATGGTGCGAGGAATATCCGGTTTAGCAGCCAGTGGTATACAAATTTCAAGTCGATCGTGGAAGAATGTGATTGCGATGGTTTAGGAGGGTGGAAATGGTCTGTTTGTCTCGACTCTTTCGCATGGATTTTGTAGAGAATTTTGAGATGTACATGCATCTAGTATCTACTTGATAAGAAGGAAGGACATCTAGTACAAGTGATAAAAGGGAGGAAATGTAGAATATTGGAAATCCAATTGTTACTAGCGAAGAAGAGCAGGTCGGAATGTACGTTGATAAAGAAGCGTATGCTCGCTTTGAGGACCATGATGGTCGAGAGACAAGTGTGAGCTGCATCGTCAACGTGTCGGCTGCCAAGGCCATGGAAGCGTGGTATGAGCACTGCTGGTTGGCGAACGCGACGGAGGAGCTTCGTCCTGGCAAAGGAAGGGGCGGTCTCGGCTCGTTGCGTCAAGTACCACTAGGCATCACGGAACAGATTTTGGCGGTGGGAGCCCCAGAAGACTCGACAAGTATGGACGCGAACAGCAAGGACGAAGTATACACAGTGCTGTACAAGATGGTAGACTATGGCGTGGCTCCGGTACAAAACCACTTGGGTTTCGTGCGCTTCGTGCCGGACTTGTCTGCGCCGGTGGAGCGACCGACGACGTTGGTGCTGTGGTCATTCAAAAACACACCAACGCGATTCGGTGCGTTTTGTTGTGGAGGTGCATTGTGGCGCTTGATCTCCCGAAGTGCGCTCCAAAAGTTCCTAAAGGACCTCGTGGCAGCGACTAAGAAGTAAAGATCGAATAGAAGAGGTGCGTTTCCACTGCAGTTAACGAGTACGAGGTAGATTCAGGAAGTTTTAGGTAGAAGATCATAGTACAGGGGTATTTGCCAACGTACACGCAGCGTGCAAATCACGACGGAATCCTCCATATGTGTTTATCCTCCATCTATTCGTGAATCTATAACTCTCGACATGGACGACAGGTCTCGGTACGTGGATCCCGACTCGTTCGAGCGGTTTAGTAGTTACGAGGGGAAAGAGGAAAGCGTCGAGCGTGTTGTACCTCTCACTGTGCCAGAGGCCTTTGATGCGTGGATTCAATGCTGCTGGATCGATCCATCCGTGTCCACCTTGGATAATGGGGAAGGGCGAGGACATGTCGGCCATCACCGTAAAGTCCCGCTAGGCATCACCGAGCAGATCCTCGCTGCCGGAGCTCCTGCCACGACTACCTCTCCCGATGCTATCTGTAGCATCCTGTACCAAGTTCAGACGTACTCGATCGCTCCGATGGAACGTCATCTAGGCTTTGTTCGGTTCATCCCGGACACATCCGTTCCATCGGACGCACCCAAGACTCTAGTCGTCTGGACATACAAATGCTCTCCTACTGGAGTCTGCAAATACTGCTGTGGCGGTGCACTATGGCGCTACATCTGCTCGACATCTCTACGTCAATATCTCAATCGATTAAAATGAAAGGAATGAAACGTGTATTTGATTGTTGATGGAACAAGTATTCAAAGCTAAAAGTCTTGCTCTCCATTGTTCCCATTCGTTCGACTCGCATTGCGTTGGTTCAAACCATTCGTCTCGTCCGGACGTTGCATCGTACTTGTGTCCGTCGCAGTCATGGTCGGTGCTGGCATCGGCTCCTCATGCGATCGATGGCGGACTTCATTATCGAATTCTTTATTTACGCTCTTCTTCCGCATGGCAACGACACCAAGCGCGATGAATACGAGCAACATAAAGCCAAGGAAGCCGCCTACCACTGCAAAGATGACAGGAGGAGCGCTAGAGGAGCTTGTCAGCGTATTACAGACGCTCAGGTCTTTAACGGTGCAGGAGGCACCAGTGTAGCATCCGAGACACTGACATGCCATCTCACCATCCTGCTCCAGACACTGTCCGTTCTCGCCACAATCGGCCGATGTCTTACAAGCGTTGCCACCCGACTTAACTTCAAAGTTGTCACCACAGATATCCTTTTGACTGGTACCAACCGTACTAGAGACCTTGACATCACACGTCGCGCCATCATCCGTACAGACGACGCCTTCTCGACTAGATGTCGTCCACACGTCTCCCTTATTCACAATGAGGCTCTTGTCCGTGCAAGAGTCAATGAACCACCCGTAGTCATTCGCACGTTCATTAATGTCCGTGATTTTGCCAGTCACCTCCGGTGACCATTTGCACTTGGTACTATCCGTCCACTTGGCTTTTTCCTTCGGGACCGAATACTTTTTAAATTGATCTTTGAGGTTTTCAAAGTCCGGCGTCGACTTGTCACTTGGTTTGCCTAGAAAGTCGGTGCTACCACCCGTAAGCATCGGATAGAGCGAGGCTTCCGACAGTTTCGCTTGACCGAACGAATATGCCATGCCTCCGGAAAAGATGTCTGAAAAGTCTTTGGATTCGGAAGGACTGTCGTACAAGTACTCGACCATGCCCCAGTCTCTCGTCGTCGCCTTATCCTCCTTGCATCCGTACTCGCCAAAGCCAATGACGATCGGAATGCCTTGCGCCATGTTATAGAAACGCTCGTACGCTTCGGCGTAAGTGGATTTGGGACACCAACGGTACTCGTTGATGAGGTAGATGTCGATGGATTGTTGCATCGTCCCGTCCTTCATCTTATCTCCACATAAGAGTCCTTGGATCTTCAGCGTGTGGTACTCATCTGCATCGGGAATATCTGACCCATAGGCACTATCGGCCGCAGCGTACGCAAGTGGTAGGACACGAATTCGATCTCCGTTGACGGCCATCCAGTTCTTCAGATCTGCTACATACTGCTTGACACATGCGGCTGCAGTGACGCCTTCCTGCATGATTTCATTGGCAACGACGATACCTAAAGTGTTGTCGTACTGGGCAAAGTTTTTCGCAATCTTCTTGCCATACTCGAGCAGTAGCGCAGGGTAGCACGTCTCTGTTTGATCTGTCGTCTTCACGCCGTCGTTGGATGAAACCTGTCCGTCCGGTCCGAGCTTCTTGGTGATGGTCGAGTACCTGTACTTGCCATAATACTTGTCGTTATCGGGAGATCCGGACACGAGGACGTAGACACCCATGGCTTTCATGTCGTTCATGAACTTTTTGTACGAAGACGACGGATTGATGTTATACAGACGCAAAGTGTTGAACTCGACGTCGCTCAGGAACTTTTTAATTACGTCCTTGGACTTCTCCTCGTAGTACTCGTCGCTCACGGCGTACTCGTACGTCATTCCTTTCATCATGAACCGTTCGCCTGTTTTGGAATTGTACATCTTGTGTCCACGGATGATAATCGGAGCGACTTCGCTGTCCGCTGCGACCGATACACTCGCCCATAGCGCTGTGAGCATCCAAATCGACCGGAAGAGGACGCTCATGGTCATTCGAAGTGTGTGCTATCGAAGCGGCTCTTACGACTTTTGCTCAGTATATAGCGACAGGAACCCATGAAATACTAAATTTAATAGTGTCTTTATGCCTGTATTTGACAAAATACATATCTGAGGTATACAATATGCATGTAGAAGAAATAGATTTATTCACTTTCTAGAGGTCGTCATGGGTGCTGACGCCATCGATCCAGATATGGACATGGTTCGTACAGCTAAGGACTCGATATCTCTTGTCATTTGTATTTATCAGAAGATCCTAGATATCTACACTATGTAGCTGCAGTCTCGGCACTTGCTCCAGTCCCGAGTTTCGCCTGATCCGTCTTCTGCTTGGAGGCTGCATATCACAAGTTAGTTACTACCACATAGTCCAAGTAGGATGAAGACGTACCACTGTACTTGCGCTGGGCATAGATGCCGAGAGCAGTGCAGCCAACAATGAGGGCAGCGATGGCCAGTCCGCCGATCGTGTAGACGACAGTGGGTGCTGTCTTGGAGCTGGCGAGAATATCACAAGTGATAGACTGGGTACAGTCCTTGCCGACGTAGCACTCGTCACACTTGCACTCTTTATCTCCCTTGTCATTCTTCTTGCACCTGCCGTGGTGGCAGTCGTTATCGTCCTCACAGTCGCCTCCACCTGCCTTGAGCCCAAACGAGTCTCCACAAATATCTTCTTGCGTCGTCCCTTTCGCTTCGGATAGCGAAACACCACATTTGCCTCCATCGTCATTGCACACGACACCTTCCCTCGACTTCATGGTCCACGTATCGGTCTTGACAACCTTTAAAAAGTCAGCGTCACAGTCATCGACAAGCCATCCGTGCTTCTTGACGCGTTTACTATTACTCGTCACATTGGAATCGTTCTTTGGTGTCCAAGTACAGACGGAATCTTTCTCCCAGTCTGCCTTCTCCGATACGATCGCATACTTTTCAAATTGTTTCTTCAGATTGTCAAAGTCCTTCGTCTTCTTCGTACTCGGTTGCTTGAGGGCGTCTGTGCTACCGTCTTTGAACATGGGGAAGAGGGAGTCGTCGGACAGACCAGCTTCTCCGTACGAGTAGGCTAGACCACCAGACCAGACGTTGGAGAAACCTTCCGTGTCGGACGAATCGCCGTACATGTACTCAACCATCCCCCACGTCCTGGGACTAGATGCGTCGTGATTGCACCCGTACTCTCCGAATGCTAGAACGATCGGAACGCCTTCGAGGGAATCCATAAAACGCTTGTATGTACCGTCAAAGTCCGAGTCTGGGCACCAACGGTACTCGTTGATAAGGTACATGTCAATGGACTCTTGCATCATCCCGTCCTTCATCTCGTCTCCACACAAGAGACCTTGGATCTTGAGAACGTGATACTCGTCTGCGTCGGTGATTTTATCGCCATAGCTACTATCTGCCGCCGCAAAGGCGAGTGGCAGCATACGCAGGCGATCTCCATTGACAGCCATCCAGGTCTTTAAGTCAGCCGTGTACTGCTTGACACAGGCAGCGGCAGTGAGATCCTTTTGCATGATCTCATTCGCGACGACGATGCCGAGTGTGTTGTCATACTGGGCAAAGGTCTTGGCGATCTTCTTGCCGAATTGGAGCAAGAGAGCTGGATAGCAAGTATTTCCTTCCGGTGCAGAGCCAGAGCCAGAGACAGCGCCGTTCGGACCGAGCTTCTTTGTGATGGTAGAGTATCGGTACTTGCCAAAGTACTCTGTACTGCCGGGGGAAGCGGCGACGAGTACGTAGATACCTCTTTTCTTCATGTCGGCCATGAACTTATCGTACGTATTGTCTGGATTGATGTTGTACAGACGAACGGTATTGAACTCGAGGTCTTTCAGTCGCTCCGTAAACACTTCCTTGGCATATTCATCGTAGTAGTCGTCACTCACAGCATACCCATAGGTTAGCTAGAGTATAATTTTACGTCAGTATACAAGGCCTTCGATTGGAACTAGTATAATAGGATAGGTCACGTACGCCTTTCATAAAAAATCGCTCCTTGGTCTTGGAGTTATACAGCTTATTGCCTCGGACGATGATGGGGGCAACTGTATCGCTGCTAGAGTCTCCACTACCAGACGCTGCGACGACGATAGCGTATATGGAGAGGAGGAGTATACATGGAAGGAACCGTCTTGCCATGGCACTTGACGCTGCGGAAGAGGTATCAGGAAATGGAATGAAGTAGGTTAATGCTGTTCGAGGTAAAATCCACTTCAAGAGGATGTACATATGATTGGAGGAAAATCCATGGATCAGATCAGGATTGGACGAAAGTGTGGTCGAGACAATGGATGAGTAGGTAGAAAATCCACGTACCGTAGGATTCACCTTGATCGCGTCTGACATGCTCTCCAGGAGCGTGTACTGACAAGCATGTTCATTACACGTTTTAATCTTTATCTTGGCAGCTGATGAGAGATAGGTTAATAGTACACAAGCATCTTAAGTCGTGAGATGTCAAGTACTTCATCCTATTTTTTCGATTATGCGTTGGACAAGGCACTGGTTTATTTGGAATGACGCTTGCAAAAGTTCGCCATACGAGTGTAAGCATCTTCGAGGACTTCCTTGGACGGACATGTGATCGTACGGAAAAAGTTGGGCATCTCGAAGCACTTGCCAGGCATGACCAAGACCGACTCTTCTTCCAAGAACTTGTGCATAAAGTCCATGTCGTCCTCAATGTCCACGTACAAGCTTGGGTCGATCTCGACCATGGCGTACAGAGCACCCTGCGGTTCCACCACACGCATGCCTGGGATTTTGCTGATCACGTCGATCGTGAACTTGGCGTTGTCCTCGATCGTCTGGAAGTAGGACTTTTTGAACTCAGCCAACTCTTTCTCCAGCTCGCTGCCTGGCTCGGGCGTCAGCATCGCCGGAATCGTGCTCTGGCACAACGAATTTGCACCGAACGTGATCAAGGCAATGTTGCCGAAGCCAGCCCTGACTTGCTTGAGCCTGTCGTTCTTGTCGTAGACGACGACCCAGCCGATACGCCATCCAGGCACGAGGAAGTGTTTGCCCATGCCACCAACCATGATGATCGGAACGTTCTTCGAGAGCGACGCAAGTGGGTAAAAGACGTTGTCTCCGAACGTCATGTCACCGTAGATCTCGTCCGTGATGATTGGCAAGTTGTTACGCTCAGCCAATTCGAGGATCTCGAGCAAGTGCTCCTTGGTGTAGACACTGCCACACGGGTTGGATGGGTTCGTCACGAGGATACCGCGAGTCTTGTCATCGATGAGAGACTGCATGTGCTCCAAGTCGGACTCCCACTGCTTTTCAGGCAAAAGTCGGTAGAAGCGAGGTTCGATCTGACGAGAAGTACAGAAGGTCTCGTACGCGGGGAAACCAGGCTGCGGCAAGAGGAGGTTCTCGCCAGGGTTCAAGAGGCCGGTGATGGCCATGTCAAGAGCGCCAGCACAGCCACTCGTGATGAGGACGTCATCCTTCGTCACGGGCGAAAGCTCTTCGCTGTACCGCTTGGCAATGGCAGCACGCGCATCTGCGTTGCCTGTGCTATGCTGGTATCCATTGTACTTGCCACTCCTGTGCCATGCAGTGCGTCAGTGATCGAGTTAGAAGATGATTATAGATTGCAAAATATACTTGAGGTTGTCGACGATGGTCTGTTCAAGAGCAGGTGGGCAACGGAGGTTCCCAAACAAGGTCGGGTCACCAGCAGCAAGCAGAATGAGCTTCTTGTCCGGGTCGTTCGGCATCTTGAGGCCTTCCGTCACAGTGCGCATGGGATTCGTGATGCGCATCGCGAATTCCGAGGCCAAGATCTCCTGGACCTTTTCATAGTTGTCTTGGTTGTCAGTTGCCATCTTGCGGAGACTTGTGTACTGGATGGTAGAATAGAAAGTGACAATTCCGACAGCAGATCATTGCGCTCGATGTTAGGTAGAGATAGGATGACGTAAGCATCGGCAATTCTATGGATACTATTGGTACACTTCGCTTGTAGTAACAAGGAGGTTGTGGAAAGAGGATGTCATATATCCCGAGAGCTTCATTAATAGGTGGTCATGAAAAGATAATGAAGCGCTTGTTAGGTTCTATAGCTGTAGACTTTTGAAAGCATCAATCTTGCAAATTGTCTTTACTTGATAGGAATAGATGGTGTCATTAGCCCTGCCTTTGATAGAGAGCGATGTGCAAGATGAGATCTTGGTATCGACGTGGACGGAATCAAGTCTATGAGCAGAGTTTGACTAGGCTGAATAATGCAAAGCAAACATACGGACCTTCGGTTTTTCTTTGATGCTCGAGATTGACACGAGATTAAAAACGCGACTGTCGTAGTGACTGCATTGGCAATCAAATGCACTCACACTTTCCAATGCGCATATAAAGCATTTTAGAATATAAGTCATTGCTCTTACAACCGTAAGATCCCAAGAATTGCTATGGCGGACAGTCTTCGCATCAAATCAAGAGATGAGCAACCAATAGCTTCATGCAATCTTCAACACCTGTCCAAGATTTACATAACAATTAACGCGTAGCCGCTACGGTACATCCTTGGTACGTGGATATCTGCCTGCCATTTTCACTCGATTTCTAGAAAGCACCACGACTTCACTACTGCTTTATCATGGCTCCTAAGAAGAAGGACGATGTACGTAGTCTAGCATGCTGATGAAAAATATTCACCTTTATAAAACTTTAATTCCATATTTAAAAATATCTCTCGATTCGACTTGAGATCAATGTACTCATGAAATATTTGTGTAGCAACCTGCCCGCTCCTACCTCGGTCGTCCCGGCAACAATGTCAAGATCGGTATTGTCGGTGTACCAAACGTTGGCAAAAGTACATTCTTCAACTGTCTTTCGAAGCTGAACATTCCGGCCGAGAACTTCCCTTTCTGTACCATCGAGCCGAATGAAGCCGTCGTCCCTGTTCCGGACCAGCGATTCAACTGGCTTGTCGACAAGTACAAGCCCACGAGCGTGTATGCACCAGTTTTCTCATTCCTACATGACCTTTGGCTGATAAATGACTGGTTTATAGGGTGCCACCCGTGATGACGATCACGGACATTGCTGGTCTTGTCAAGGGTGCTTCCGAAGGTGCTGGACTGGGTAACGCTTTCTTGTCCCACATCCAGGCCGTCGATGCCATCTACCACATGGTCCGTGGATTCGATTCGACCGAAGTTACGCACGTCGAAGGTTTGTCTATCTTGTCTTCTAATAACTCTATCAGATGCTCACATGAAATACCTAGGCAATGTGGATCCTGTGCGTGATATGAAGATCATCCAGGACGAATTGCGTATGAAAGATCTGGCGCTCGTGACCAAGACCGTCGACGGTATGGCCAAGAACGTCGAGCGTGGTGTCGGTGGCAAAGAGAAGAAGCTCGAGTTCGAAAGCCTTTGCCGCGTGAAAGAGTGGCTGGAGGCTGGCAAGGATGTGTCCTTTGGCAACTGGGGTCCTCTTGATGTCGAAGTCTTGAACAAGCTGCAGCTCTTGACTGCCAAGCCTGTCATCTACCTCGTCAACGTCAGCAAGAAGGACTACCTGCGTAAGGGCAACAAGTACCTTCCGAAGATTGCCGAATACGTCAAGGAGCGTGGTGGAGACGAGATTGTCATCCCCATCAGTTGTGAGTTTGAGCAGGAGATGCTCGACTTGGAACAGAGCGAGCAGTTGGCCGAGTATCAGAAGGAGAACCCGACGCACAAGAGCGTCTTGAACCGTGTGCTCAAGCAAGGATACCACGCGCTTGGTCTGATCCACTTCTTCACGGCCGGTAAAGATGAAGTGCGAGGTTGGACGATTCGTAAGGGTCGCTACGCACCTCAGGCGGCAGGTGTGATCCACACGGACTTTGAGAAGGGATTCATCATGGCCGAAGTCCAGAGCTTTGCTGACCTGAAAGAGTTGGGAACGGAAGAAGCAGTCAAGAAGGCTGGTAAACTCAAGCAGCAAGGCAAGAAATACGAGGTACTCTTCTATTGTATGTATAAGTTGTCTCTAGCAGATATTGATTTGTCTGGAATAGGTGCAAGACGGTGACATCATCTTTTTCAAGTTTAACAACTAGACGGCATCTGGAGGTCCTCCTAGTGACTAGAAAGAAATGGGAAAGTTGCTTTGGATGCACAATGTATTTGTCTTTTTATCGATTCTGTTGAACAGGATGTGCGATCTATTCTGGAAAAAGTAAGTTTCAATTTTGGATGTGCCGTCGGACATGGGAAAAGATGAAACCACGCGTCTTTTCAAAACGACTCGCGACGCTTGTGACGACGTTCATTCCAATATCCAGACGCTTCGCCACAGCTCTATCTTCTATCTGGCACGTTATAATCGACAATGGTAGGTCTCTTTTTCTACTACTTGTCACCCATCTCTAACGATGTATTCTCCAGCCGATTGGCTTTGGCTGTGAACCAGAGCTGGTATGGTCATGTCCACGCCAGACGGGAGACATTCCACTCAAACGGTCGGGCCATTCACTCACGCTTTACACATCCGACACAGCGTCATCCGTGTACCTCTTTGGCGGGTGCGACCACAAGTCTCCACCTGGACCAACAAACGACTTGTATCGCCTGGATATCTCGAATGGATATGCCTGGCACAAAGTACAGCTTGGGTCGTCGGATGAACCACCGCCGAGGTGGAGACACAGTGCCGTCCTATTTGAAAAGAAGATTATCGTCTTTGGTGGATTCGCGCCGGATAAACGTCTGAACGATGTCTGGGTCTTTGATCTCGAGCTCAAGGTCTGGGAGCAGATCCACCCGGACAGTTTCTGGGAAGGACTTCCGCAATGTCGGGGCGCGCACTCTGCTACGGTCGTCGAAGACAAAATGTACGTTTTTGGAGGATATGGTGGCAACGGGTATGGACGCATGGACTTTAATGATATGCATGCGCTTGATCTGAATCGAATGCGATGGGAAGAGATTGCTTGTGAAGGTGAAAAGCCAGAGCCTCGATCAGGACACCAGACGTGTCTAGTTGAAAGACAACTGCTTGTAGTTGGCGGATGGAATAGCGCGAAACAGTTCAACGACGCTTTCTTGTTCGATCTGGACACCAAGACATGGAGTAACACCGTGCCGGCATTGCCAGCTCCAATATGGAACCACTCGATGGTAGGCATACGAGCTGTGCCTTACTGGAAGGTCTTCTTATTCGGAGGCACGAGTGGTGATTTGACCGAGTCTGGGACTTCCCAAGGGACGTACATGAATGACATACTCGTGCTTGACTTGGGTGCGGTGGAATGGGTGAATCCGATTATTAAAGGTGACCCACCACTCCCCCGATCTGACACGGACGTCGTGTTCGATCGTACTACCAACCACTGCATCTTGTTTGGTGGATGGGCCAACCGTTGGTTTGATGACTTGCATGTATTGAACGGCAGCGAGATTGTCGGACCTCCATACGCCGTATCGTCGATGGAGCCGACGACAGGACCTATCACTGGTAGGTCGACTGTGCAAGTGCATGGCGTTGATTTTGTCGATCAGGCTGTTACCGTCCGTTTCGCTGTAGCTAAAGGGGCGGTGGATGTCACAGGGAGTGTCGAGTCCAGCACTATTGTCAGCGCCACGACTCCGAACTTTGAAAAATACGGTGCCTTGTCTGCGGAAGTGCGTGTGTCGATCGGAGGCCAGCCATTCACGAACGCTTGGACGAACTTTAAATTTCACTCTGTCACATCAGCTCCAAAGTCTCTAGCGTTTGGACCTTGCTTGATAAGACTGAACGAAGCATGCGTTGCGGAACAACCAACGACGTTTGTGATTCAATCAAGAGATAAAGATGGCAATCCACGTGACTGTGGAGGTGACGAGTTCACGATCCAGTTGAAGCCTTCTGACAAGGAGGTGAGTGAGGAGGAAGTGGTGGTGATTAGTTCTGTCGTGGATAAGAAGGATGGTAGCTACATGGTCACGTTTACACCTCCTGCCGCTGGGGAGTACGATCTCTCAGTCGAATTCGACGGGACGTTCAATGGCATCCCTGGACATGTGCGTGGATCTCCGTTTAAAGTCAGTTGCTCGGATGCGACACCGGAGAACAAAGCAGCGTGTTTGCCTCCCATTGCGAGTGGGAAGGACCTGACGTCGCCAGAGCTGGTGCGTCGTATGATGGCGACGATGAATAAACGCAATGGAGAATTTCGTCGCTTGCTTGTGGATCTGAGGAAAGACATTCCGAATAATGACGTTGATGGTCTGGATACATTGCGCAAGGTCAAGGAGATTATTAAAAAGCTTGAGAACGAGAATACATCGAATCAACTCATCCTGGATCAAGTTCGTCAGTTACTTGCGACTGTCAAGAAGATTGGAGGTCACGTGGATAAAGAGTTGAATGAAGTGGAGAACATGGAGAAACTGTTTCACGAAGTGCAGAAGCAAGTGCCTGTTACAGAGCAGCGAATTCAAGAGCCGACGCGTATCTTTAGTGAAAAGACCGAGGAAAAGATTGTCAATTATGAAAAGACTATCAGGTCCAAATTGGAGACGTTCAAGACGCTAGAATTCTGGTCGTCGGAGCTAAAGCCGGACAAGGGTTTGGATGCGATTAGTCTGTTCTTCCGAGATTGGGATGCAGAAATGAAGAAGTGCGAAGAGAACAAGGTGTTGTGTAACGTCTTTGGGTTTCCTCAGCTCATGAATGAGACGATGCGCATGATGGAAGTGATGCGTGCCGACGCGGAGAGTATGAAGGGCGTTTGGGCTATCATCAAGCGTTCGAAACTCTTTTTCGAAAACACTAAAGAGATTTTATTCAAGGAAGTCGATGTCAATGCTCTTCAAATTGAGATCCAGTCTTGCTTGAAAGAGCTCAAGAAGATGCCAAAGAGTATTCAATGGTGTGATGCATATAAGTCTATCTTGGCTGAATGCCAAGCCTTTGATAAGACTCATCCTCTCATCCGGTGTCTATCATCGACGTACATGCGACCTCGTCATTGGAAACGGATTATGCTTAAAACGGGCGACTTCCCGACTCCGGATGAAGACCCGACACAAAAACTAGAGCTCTTGCTGAGTAAAAACTTACACCAGTTCTCCTCCGACATCACCGAAATATGCTATGAAGCCGAGAAGGAGCAAGAGTTGGAGCTTCGTTTGATTGAATTGGAAGGCATTTGGGCAGAGATCTTGTGGGAGATGAATCCTTACAACCCTGGTGCATCAGAAGAAGAGATTGTTCCGTTACTCAAGGTATCTGAAGAGAACTTTGAACTACTTGAGACCCATCAGATTGATGTACAAGGCATGAGTGCCTCACCTTATCAGTCCGATTTTGAGCCACGAGTTGCAAGCCTGCAGATTGGTCTTTCATCAGTAAATGAAGTGGTCTTACTGCTTGGTGATATCCAACGATCGTGGAGCTACCTTGAACCACTCTTTATTCAGTCTGAAGAAGTAAAAAAGCAACTGCCAGAACTTACGGCGGACTTTGAAGAAATTGATGTTGATGTACGACGCATTCTCAAGGAGGCATGGGCGACACAGAATGTGCGTGAGGCATGTACAAAGCCTGAGCTTATCAAGACACTCGAAAGTATTGTAGAGAAATTGGAGCTGTGTAAGCATCGGTTGAAAGAGTTTCTGGACGGCCGTCGTCGTCAATTCCCACGCTTCTACTTTATGTCGGAAGCTGACTTGCTCGATATTCTTTCCAACGGTTCGCACCCGGAAAGAATCATGCACCATTGTTCTAAAATCTACTTGGCGACGAAAACGTTGTCACTAGTCGAGCGTGAGCATGAGAGACCAATGGCTACTGCTTTCGTGTCTGGTGTCGGCCATGAGATCGTTGACTTTGTCGAGCCAATCGTGCTGGATGGTGAAGCTGAGATCTACCTCGAGACTGTCATGCGAGCGATGCGATTTACGCTATTTAAGCACATTGAGCGCTCCCTTGTCACCTACACAGAGATGCCGCGTGTGGAGTGGATAAACTATAAGGACGACAGTGGGAAGCCACAGGATGCGGCGCAGATCATATTGTTAGCAGCTGCAGTTCACTACGTGAAGGAAGTCGAGTCTGCCTTCCGAGCCATGACCGAAGGTCAGAAAGATGCGATGAGCGAGTACAATAAAGTCCAAGAGAAGCAGCTTGAAGATTTGATTAAATTGACACAGAGCAACATTTCGTCTGCTGAACGACAGCGGGTGATGGTGCTCATTACGATGGATGCCCATGGGCGTGATATCGTCGCAAATATGATCCGCTCTGGCGTAGATGACATCTCGTCGTTCCAATGGCAATCACAACTGAAGCACTATTTCTCACCTCCCCAAGGAAGTTTCCTTAAGCGTGATATGAACTTCCGTGGTGCAAATAACTCAAGAGCGCAAATCCTCATTTGTGATGCCGGTATCCCGTACGATTACGAGTACTTGGGTAATGGGCCGAGACTTGTGATTACGCCACTGACGGATCGTATTTACGTGACGGCGACACAGGCTCTGAACTTGCAAATGGGCTGTGCTCCTGCTGGTCCTGCTGGTACGGGTAAAACGGAGACCACAAAGGATCTCGCGAACGCACTTGGTAAAGTCTGCTACGTATTCAACTGTTCGCCGGAAATGGACTACAAGAGTTTGGGGAACATCTTCAAAGGTCTTGCGTCATCCGGAGCTTGGGGCTGCTTTGATGAATTCAATCGACTCGTGCCTGAAGTGCTGTCCGTGTGTTCCGTTCAGTTCAAGGCTGTGTGTGACGCATGTAAGGCAGACGATGAGCGGTTTATCCTGGAAGAAGATGAGGTGAGTCTTGATCCAACCGTTGGTGCTTTCATTACGATGAACCCTGGCTACTTGGGTCGATCCGAACTTCCGGAAGGTCTGAAAGCTCTTTTCAGACCCATGACGGTCATGGTACCGGATCTCGTGCTCATCTGTGAAAACATGCTTATGGCAGAAGGTTTCACGCAAGCCAAGATCCTTGCCTCGAAGTTTTACGGACTGTACTCGTTGCTTGGTCAATTATTGTCCAAGCAGCTTCACTACGATTGGGGTCTTCGAGCTGTGAAGAGTGTTTTGTGCGTTGCCGGTGCTTTTAAACGTGCCGAACCCGACATTCCAGAGATTGATCTTCTCATGCGAGCTCTGCGTGACTTTAACATCCCTAAGATCGTGGCGGAAGATACGGTGATCTTCTACGGATTGCTTGGTGATCTCTTCCCAAGAGATAGTCCGAATGTAGATGTACGCAATGATCCACCTCGTAAGAGAGATATGGAGCTTGAGTCGATGGTACAAGGAGCTTCCGAAGCAATTAACAATTCCCCACGACCAGAATTTATGCTGAAAGTGGTTCAACTATCCGAGTTGTTGGCAATTCGACACTGTGTCTTTGTGATGGGACCTCCATCTTGTGGCAAGACGGAGACGTGGAAGACTTTGCGTAAAGCTCGAGAGATCATGGGTACTCCAATGGAAGTTCAAGACTTGAATCCAAAGTCTGTGAGTACGAACGAGCTCTATGGCTACATTGTGTTGAAAACACGTGAATGGAAGGATGGTCTACTATCTCGTATTATGCGTGATCTAGGCTCACGCCGTCGAGATAATGGAGATGAAGATAACAATCCCAAGTGGATTATCCTGGATGGTGATCTTGATGCGAATTGGATTGAGTCGATGAACTCTGTGATGGATGATAATCGAATGCTAACGCTAGCATCCAACGAGCGTATTCCGCTCAAGTCGCACATGAAGATGATTTTCGAGATCCGAGACCTGGTGTATGCGACGCCCGCTACTGTGTCTCGAGCTGGTATCCTCTACATCTCGACGTCGGAAGGATATCAGTGGCGTTGCTTGATCGACAGTTGGCTCGATCATCACTGTCAAGAACCTGTCGACCATCGCTTGCGCAACATGATGTTCACAGCGGAGATTCGAGAGAAATTCCAGCAATTGTTTGACCAGTACGTTGATACAACGCTAAAGTACTTCCGAAAGAAGCTTGTACCGGTTGTTCCGGTGGAAGAGATTACACTTGTGACCAATCTGCTCAACATGATTGACTGTCTACTTACGCCAGAAGTGCTGAATGACTTTACCGTGATGCAGAATACGTTCGTCTTTTGCTGCGTCTGGGCGTTCGGCTCCATCTTGACTATAAGTGATGATGGCACGAACTACGCAGCAGAGTTTAGTACGTGGTGGAAGAACGAGTGGAAAGATGTGAAGATGGCAACGTCGGCTAGTAATACGGTGTTCGACTTTTGGCTTGATCCGAGTGAATCAAAGTTCACCTCCTGGTCCAAGAGTCCGTACTTTTACACGGAGACGTACGTATCTCCCAGTCCAATCAACCAGATCACAGTTCCAACCACCGAGACAGCGTCTTTAGCGTTTTGGTTGGAAAACTTGTTCATTAAAAATGTGCCGGTGATGGTCTGTGGTCCTGCTGGTACGGGAAAGACGCAGAATATCGTCGGTATGCTCAAGAAGCTTAGCAAGGACGAAGCAAACGCTGCTTTCCGATACTGTACGATCAACTTTAACTTTTACACGACGGGTGCCATCTTGCAACAGGCCATGTTTACGCAGTTGGAGAGAAAGACTGGATGCAACCTTGGTCCGCCTGGGAAAGCCAAGCTGATCTACTTCATGGACGACTTGAACTTGCCAGAGGTCGATCCGTACAATACTCAGAGTGCGATTTCTTTGCTCCGGCAAGTGATGGAGTACAAGCACTGGTTCGACCGTGCAAAACTCCAGAACCAGAATATTCTGAACACCCAAGTCGTAGCGTCCATGAACCCTACGGCAGGCTCATTCCTTGTGAATCCGCGTCTTCAACGGCACTTCTGTACATTCGCCATGGGCATGCCAGAGGCACCAAGTCTCGTTACGATCTATGAAACGTTCCTTGGTGGTCATCTCTCTACCTTTTCCGATGAACTGAAGAACCCGCAATTTGCCAATACGCTTATTAAAGCAGCTTTGGGCCTTCACACAAGTGTCGTAAACACGTTTAGAAAGACAGCCGCGAACTTCCACTATGAGTTTAATGTCCGACACTTGTCCAATCTGTTCCAAGGACTCATTGCATCACAAAAGTCACGTTTCACCACGATTGAAAAGTTTGTCTTCTTATGGCTGCATGAAAGCGAACGTGTGTATGGTGATCGACTGGTGTCCAAAGCGGACATTGAAAAGTATAATCAACTCGTCCAGATGCAAGCGAAAAAGAGCTTTCCTTCGTGCAATACTAGTCGGTACTATGCCGTTGAAAATTCATGGCCACTCATCTTCTGCCACTTTGCATCGGAAGGTGATCCTGAATACGACCAGATATCTGGTCAGAATCTAGATGACTTGAAGCGCATTCTTCAGGCGCAGCTCAAGGACTACAATAACAATGAGAACAATACGGCTATGCACCTCGATTTGTTCGACGACGCTGTCAAGCACGTTGCTCGCATAGTTCGTATCTTGCGGAATGAAAGTGGACACGCATTGCTTGTTGGTGTGGGCGGCAGTGGTAAGCGTTCACTTGCACGACTTGCGTCCTATATCTGTGGCTACACTGTTCGTCAGATCACTATCAGCTCCAAGTACGGAGAGAATGAGTTTAAGGAAGATTTGAAAAAGATGCACATGGCTGTGGTCGAAATGTCTTCTCGCAATGAAGAGGATGGTGGCTTAGTCTTTATGCTGACGGATTCACAGATTACGAACGAGAAGTTCTTGATCTATTTGAACGATTTACTTGCTTCAGGAGAGATTCCGGACTTGTTCCCGATGGAAGATGTCGATACTATCGTTAGTTTGCTGTCTCCTGTAGCAGGTACAAAGGATCGAAAGGAAGTGATCAAGTTCTACCAGAGCGAGATCCGAAAGAGACTGCATCTATGTCTCTGCTTCTCTCCTGTCGGAGATGACTTCCGAAGCCGAGCGAGAAAGTTCCCAGCGCTGGTGAATTGTACTGTTATTGATTGGTTCCAGCCGTGGCCGAAAGAAGCTTTACTGTCCGTCGGAAAAGAGAAACTTAAGGATATTGGCGACTTGCTCGGGTCGGACGAGTCTCGAGCTGGTATTGAGATTTTCATGCCGTTCTCTTTCGAGTCAGTGAACAAGTGCGCTGAAAGGTTCTTCCATGTCGAGCGTCGACATGTATACACCACTCCAAAGTCGTACTTGGAGTTGCTTCAGCTATACAAAAAGATCTTGGGGAAAAAAGTAACTGAATATGCAAATGCAATCGATCGTTTGGACAAAGGTCTACAGAAACTCAAGGAGACTGGAGACACAGTCGCTCGATTGGAAGTAGAGCTAAAGGGAAAGCTAGAAGCTGCTGAAGATAAAAAGGCCGTGGCGTCTGGGATTGCCGAGGCTGTCAATAAGGAGAAAGCTAATGTGGAGATTGAAAGTAAGAAGGCGAATGAAGAGGCTGCTAAATGTGCTATCATTCAGACGGAGGTGACGGAGAAGCAAAAGTCGACGCAGGAAGATCTTGCCAAGGCAGAGCCAGCTGTCGAGCAAGCTATGGCAGCTCTGGATTCCTTGAACAAGAAGGATCTGGGTGAATGTAAGACGATGAGTAAGCCTCCTGCAGGTGTTGACGATATCTTTGCTGCAACAATGGTGTTGCTCGCTGGTGTCCATCCGAATGTCCAGGTCACTAAGACGGGGAAAGTAAAAGATGTGAAATGGGATACTGTGAAGAAACAATTGCTGGGTAACATTCCGGAGTACATTGACTACTTGGTTGGTTTCAAGCAAGTGGTGGACGATGGTAAAGTGCCAGTAATCAACTGGAAGGAAGTGCGAGAGTTTTTGGAAAAAGAGCACTTTAACTATGACATTATCCTGACGAAAAACAAAGCTGCGGCTGGACTTTGTTCCTGGGTCGTTAATATCGTGACGTATTACGATATCTTGATCACGGTCGAGCCGAAGCGTCAGGCGTTAGCCGCAGCCAATCTAGAGCTAGAGACTGCAAACAATAGACTTGTGGAAGTTACGGATCTTGTGGCAGAGCTCCAGGCAAAGCTAGATAAGCTGCTTGAAGAAGCTGCAGCAGCTGAGAAGGAAAAGAACGACGCTGTAAACTCTGTGGAGGAAGGAAACCGCAAGATGAAGCTTGCTGGGACCCTAACGAATGACCTGTCGAGTGAAAATGAACGTTGGGGAATTAATGTCTTGCAGCTGCAGCAGGAGAAAGACCTCCTGGTGGGTGATGTGCTTCTTGCATCGGCTTTCATCTCGTACATTGGACCATTCACGAAACCCTTCCGTGATGAGCTCATTAATAAGCACTGGGTACCATTTCTTCGAACCGCTGCGAATGGTGAAAGCATTGCCATGTCAGAGCAGAGCAACCCGCTCACGATCCTCACGGATGACGCTGAAATTGCGCAGTGGAACACTCAAAAGCTTCCTTCAGATCGCGTTTCGACTGAAAACGGTGCGATCGTTGTGACGACTGTGTCCATGGGCAGACGTCCGCTTATTATTGATCCTCAACTCCAAGCCATCGCTTGGATTCGAGAGATGGAGGCTCATAACAATTTGATCATCGTACGTGTCGGTCAGAAGATGTGGATTGAGAAACTCAAGACAGCGATCGGCACCGATGGTGCGTTCTTAATTGAGAATCTAGGCGAGAAGATCGATCCGATCCTTGCTCCTGTCATCCAACGCTCGACCTCCAAACGAGGGGCGCGGTATGAAATCCAGATTGGAGATGCCGCTGTACCGTACAATGACAATTTCCATCTGTACTTGCACACCAAGTTGGGTAACCCGCACTACCCGCCTGAGATCCAAGCTGAGTGTACGATTGTCAACTTTACGGTGACAGCACTCGGCTTAGAAGATCAGCTTTTGAATCTTACGGTGTCGACAGAACGAGCGGATTTGGCAGAGAAGAGAGAACGCTTGATCCAGGAGCAGAACCAGGGTAAGATTGAGTTGAAGAAACTCGAAGACGATATTCTCTTCTACCTCGCGAGTGCAGACGATGATATCACGAACAACCAGCCTTTGATCCAAATTCTCAGTAGCACAAAGCAAAAGGCTCAAATTACTCAGAATAACATGGAAGCAGCAAAGGAGACGCAAGTGAGTGTCAATGTTACGAGTGAAAAATATCGGAGTATCGCTGCAAGAGGTTCTTTGCTCTTCTTCCTGATGAATGACATCAGCAAAGTTCACTCGTACTATATCTACTCCCTCGCTTCTTTCCAACAGGTCTTCCTCTCTGGTATATACAAAGCACCAGCACTTGCGAAAGAAAATGATTTCATGGCACCTCCAGCTGGAGATGGAGAAGAGGCAACGGAAGGTGGGGAAGTTGTTGACCAAGGTGACGATGAAGAAGCTCCAGCGGCAGAAGAAGCACCAGAGTTCTCGGATGAAGAAATGGCTGCTCGTTGTGTTGTTTTGACGGAAAGCATCACGAATTGCGTCTACAACTACGTCCGTCGAGGACTCTTTGAGCGAGATAAACTGACGGTTGCAACTATGCTCTGTTTGCGGATCCTTTTGAAAGACGGACTGCTCGTGGAGTCAGAGGTGGAGCATTTGCTAATCAGCAAATCGCATCCAGATGCAGGAAATGCGGGCAGTGCATCTGACTGGCTTCCTGTGGTACTATGGAGCAAAGTGAAGGCGTTGGAAGGGCTTAAGTGCTTTACCGGATTGGGTGACTCGATTCAAAACGACCCGGATGAATGGCGAAAGTGGTTTGCAGCCGAAGACGCTGAAAGACAAAAGCTTCCTGGTGACTTTATAAAGCTCACTGCTTTCCAAAAGATCATTTTACTGCGCGCCATGCGTCCAGATCGTGTGACGAATGCCCTGCGTACGTTTATTCTAGAAAGTCTTGGCGAAGAGTACGTTTCACAACCACCGTTTGATATGGAGGCGACGTACGACGAGACGAACTCTTCCATTCCTGTCTTCTTTGTGCTCTTCCCAGGTGTCGATCCGACGCCATGGGTCGAAAAGCTTGGTAGGTCTAAAGGCGTGAGTGTGGATCATGGGAACTTTATCAATATCTCCATGGGTCAAGGACAAGAAGCGTATGCCGGTGAGTCGCTGAAGAAGTTGAGCGTGGAAGGCGGCTGGATCATCCTTCAGAATGTCCATCTCATGCAGTCTTGGCTACCGACGCTGGAGAGACAGCTTGAAGAGGTCGCAACGGAAGGAGTGCACGACAACTTCCGCTGCTTCATCTCAGGCGAACCGCCACCGTTGCCAGACATGCTGAATATCCCGGAGAGTCTCATGCAAGGCTGCATCAAGGTTGCTAATGAGGCACCGGCTGACATTCAGTCTAACTTGAGACGAGCATGGGCCAACTTTAGTGAAGACCGTATCCAGGGATGCACCAAGCCATCGGAAGCTAAGGCTTGTCTATTTGGATTGTGCTGGTTCCACGCTATTGTCCTTGGAAGACGACGATTCGGCCAACAAGGATGGAGTCGAGCGTATAGTTTCAACACGGGTGATCTAACGATCTGTGCTGACATTCTCTTCTCGTACTTGGACAATACGCCAACGGTGCCATGGGATGATCTACGATACCTCTTTGGTGAAATTATGTACGGAGGGCATATCACCGATTCATGGGATCGTCGGACGAACAACACATATCTGAGCGTATTGATTAATCCAGGGCTGATGAATGGCATGGAGCTTGGACCTGGATTCAAGTCTCCGAACCCAGAAGAGTTTGACTTCCAAGGGTACGCAAACTACATTGAAAAGGATATGGTCGCGGAAGCGCCTCCGCTCTTTGGATTGCACCCAAATGCTGAAATCGGTTACTTGACGACAACGTGCGAGACGCTGTGCTATACGATCGTGACGATCGGAGGTGGTGCCGCAGGTGGAGATGGCGGAGGTGATAAGGCCTCGTTCCTCAAGGCTGCGATTGATGAGTTTGAAGGACGTTGCCCAGAGTTCTTTAATATGATTGAAGTGACTGAAGTCGCTACGCCGTTGCTGACGGAGGAGCATGGTCCGTTTGTTGTGGTTGCTCTGCAAGAGTGCAGTCGAATGAATGTGTTGCTGGAGGAGATTAAAACGTCCTTGGGTGATCTGAAGAAAGGTCTAAATGGCCAGCTCAATATGTCACAGGCGATGGAAGACTTGGCTATTGCGATCTCTCTGAACGAAGTGCCTGGTCGGAATCCATTCTCCCAGTGTAAATGGGAGAAGAAAGCATGGCCGTCGAAAAAGTCACTTAGTGGGTGGTTCACCGACATGGTAAAGAGGCACGAACAGCTACTTTCCTGGTCGACGGACTTTGTAACTCCCTTCTCGATCTGGCTGCCTGGACTGTTTAACCCAACAGCATACACGACAGCGTGTTTGCAAGTGACATCTCGAAAAAAGTTTATGCCACTCAACCAAATGACGGTCGAGACACACGTAACGACGCTCCAGGATGCTTCCCAAGTCACGTTCTATCCGGATGATGGTGTATTTATGCATGGACTGATACTAGAGGGTGCGAGGTGGAGCACCTTGGATGAAGTGACGGAACGTTACAAAGTCGGTGAAAACCCATCGACTGAGTGTGGCGGTACGTTGCTAGACAGTAATCCGAAGGAGCTCTTGTGGGATATGCCAGTGATGTACGTCAAGGCTGTGCAAACGCAGCCACAGTGGGAACCTTCGTCTGTCGGATACTTGCGCCATGACCCGAACGTGTACGAGTGTCCAGTGTATCTGACGCGTTTCCGAGGTCCAACGTATATATTCTTGGCAACACTTCCGACAGAATGTGGACGAGAGAAGTGGGTATTGAGAGGTGTAGCATTACTCTTCCAAGACGACAATTAATGAAAAATATATACTTTAAGAAATGAGAAAGCTTAGGCTCTAGGCACTGGCAGACCCGGCGAATTCGAGCCGTAGATGGACTGCATTAACTCGTATAAATGCTCTCGGAGTTGGTCATTTTGCATGCGCATCGTATCCACGATTTCCTGGCTGCGTTCGAGCATGAGTTTCTTACGAAGCCGCGCTCGTCTCGCGTGTAGTCGATTCCGTTCACGACGGAGCTGTTCTCGCTCGTCCTTTGTCTGTAGCCAATGATCGTCCGGAATGCTCACGCTGGCAGGAAGGGGTAATTGCTGCGAAGTAAGTGCGTCAACCGTCTCGGGCACATCGAGACTTTCGCTCGTAAAGTCGCTACCGTCAAAATATTTTCGCGATGCTGCAGCAGTGGCAGAGAAATATGGTTCGATCTTGGTAAGCTGCGATGCCATATTTTCATGTTGCGCCGTCTGCGAAAGACTGAGAAGGCAGATCGCAGTGGAATGGAACTCGAATGACTGCTTTAAAGCTGCATGCTCTGCCTTCAGCGCCAGGATGCGACCTTTCAACGTTTCGAGTAGCTCTCTCTTGCGCGTGCGAGTGCGTTGGGCGTGTACACGATTCCGTTCTCGGCTAACACGCACCTTGGTTTCGTCAAAGTCTGTGTCTAGCTTGGCTCGTTTCAAGTCTTTTTTCACCGGAGACGAAGACGGGAAGTAATTCGACGGGAAGGCTTCTTCCACGCCTGTGGGCGTACGTAGCTCGTGCCATACTTGCCATGGAGCGGATGGTTGGTAGGAAGAGCGCATACTTGGCGGATCTGGAAATGAACCTCCCACGTCAGCACGTGCGTAGCAAAGATACTTGGGTGCTTTTTCTGTGACCGTTCAAGCTATGCCATAGTAAAACCAAGTCAAACAGGATATCTTTAGGTCGCTTAAAGATCTGGCAGAGGGCGGGATCGCAGACACATACTGCGACTCGGATCCCTTTTATGGGATATGTCCAGTGATAAGCAGGATAGACACTCACGAGGTTTAATGTTGAATGGAATGGTTTGATTATGTCGTTAGTTGGAAAGTAGACGTTAAAGCTGGTGCACCGCTCTCGTCCTTGACGCCGATCGCGACTGTGAACCATCCAGCCTCTGCTTGTCTTTGTAGTCCAGTGCCGACCGAGGGTAGATAGTAGCTCCAGTCCGCATAACCAAGTACAAACGCCACGTCTTTGGACTCGCCAGGACCCAGCTTGATCTTGGTAAATTTCTTTAGCATCTTCTGCTCTGGCACATGCACTCGTCTCGCATGCTGAGACAAGAACAAGAGTACCACTTCTTTTCCTGCCACAGATCCTGTGTTCCGAATCGTCAGCATGACCTTTAGATCACTATGCATATCCACTTTTGGCGTACTCAATCGCAAGTTCGAGTACTCGAATGTAGAGTAGCTGAGACCATGGCCAAAACTCCACTCGGTCTCGCACTCGTCAAAGGTCGGACACATGGTGTTGACTAGATGAAAGTACGGCAGGAGCTGCGTACTGTGCTTTGGATACGTGAGTGGTAATTTTCCAGATGGATTCGATCGACCCAAGAGGACATTTGCGATGGCTTCTCCGCCTTGCTCACAAGGAAGGAAGCTGGCGACTGCAGCATGAACATCTGCATGTGCTTCATTTAGCAGTCGAGGACGTCCGGAAACGAGTACTAGAATGACTTTGGTGGTAGATATAGAACTAAGAGCTTTCAAGTACTCGAGCTGGCCTTGTGCGAGGGACAAGTCGGTGATATCTCCTCGCTTCTCTGCGTAAATGTCTTCTCCCAATGCTACGATCGTGTATTCGCTTTGAGATGCCAATTCATACGCTTTTTCAAACGTATCGGGTGATCCAACTCCTTTAATGTCTACACCTTCCAGGTACGACACGTCCAGTCGATCGGATTCATCTTCCAATGCTTGCTTGAGTGTCTTTCCATGGGGAAAGTTGGATGAGTTGGAAGAGCCTTGCCAATACACAGACCAGCCTCCACACATATATCCCTTGTTGTCTGCCAAAGGACCTGTTAAAAATACTTTGGATGGCTTATGAGGGTCCAGAGGGAGCGTCTTCTTATCATTCTCAAGCAAGATGACGGACTCGGTGGCGAGCTCAAGAGAGGTTCTCTGGTCGACATCACTACCCACTGGATCCTCATCCTCCGTCGTCTCCTCTTTGAAGAGACCGAGATTTTGTTTGAGCTTTAAAATGCGTTTGACTGACTCATCTAGTCTACTCTCTGGTACGATTCCTTTCTGCACGAGCTTTTCTACCGTGTCAAGGTAGTCATAGACCCTAGGACCCATGTTGATGTCTAATGACGTCTGCATAAAAGACACTTCGACTGCCTCTGGAACAGATGACACGAGGTGGTGTTCAAAATACATCCGATCGACTTCGGCATCATCTGATACGAGCAAACCTTGGAATTGCATGTCATTGCGTAAAAGGTCTGTCAGGATCTTGTGACTGGCAATGACAGGCATGCCGTTCACGGAGATATACGTCTCCATGGCTGTCTCAACGCCAGCATTTACGGCTGAAATGAAAGATGGCGCATAGTAGTTCAGCAGCTCAAAATCAGTAATGACGTTATCAGCTCGATCGAGTCCAGACGTCGGGTTTGAGTACCCGATAAAGTGTTTCATGCAAGCGGCTACTTTACCAGAGCTTTGGATGCCACGGATAATATGGTCTGCCATGACCGAAACTACATACGGATCTTCCCCAAACGTTTCGTAGACGCGAGACCATTTGGGCTGGACAGATATACCTAACACGGGACTGAAGATCCATGGGGTTCCAGCTGCAAGTGTGTCTTTAGCTTCGATCCGACCAACTTCATAGACGAGATCGGGGTTGAACGAGGATGCTGCAGCAAGAGGCTGTGGGAATATAGTAGCATTACGGACGTAGTTGGCTCCATGGATAGTGTCGACGGCGTGGACGATGGGCGTCTTGCTATGCTTTTTGTAGATTGCTTTGATCTGGCTTAAGACGTCATTCCATTCGTCTGCTGTCCATAAAATGTATCCGTCCGTAGGAGCTGGAAAGGGAGAGTTAAAGATTGAGCCGATGCCGAGCTTGGCATAGGTTTCTGTGGTCGTTTCGTTCAGAGCTGTCTTGGGGTCCCGCGTGCCTGGATTCAGCATCGATGAGATATCCAACTGCGTCATCTGTGCTATCTTTTCACGCAAAGTCTATATAAAAGTAATTAGCATTATTAGATTGATTAAACTAGCAGAAGAGATAGAAGGACCATGCTCGAGACGAGAAGATCTAGATCATAGCTCTCTAGATTATGCTCTATGCTATCCGGTGAACCGAAAGAAGTCAAGTCGTTAACTAGAGAGTTATAGACACTATCTCTAGACCCATTCCTCTTCAGCCCTATGCAATAGCTCTGCTTAAAGCAGCTTATCGCGAGGAGCAAGGCAATACAGCGCTCGATCATGCGTATCTTGGGCGGTTTGATGCTGATGGAGGAAGTTTGCGCAATCCACACGACGTCGGATTGGTGGAAACTTCGTACGGCGTGAACGATTGGCGGAAACTTTCTTGTGGCCGGCCCCGCTATGCAACCGGAATTTGTATTTTCAACTGGAGCCATGTTGCGCAGGTCGATCGCAACGGCACTGCGCTCCTCTGCATCATCGAGGAGCTCTCCTGTTTCGACTGGTATTGCTGCCAGTGGAAAAAGATGGTTTAGCAGCGGAGAACAGAGTCGACGTCATGTTATCGCTGCGCTGGTGGTGAACCAGCCAGGGTGTCTGGCTGAAATGGCCAACTTGTTTGCGGCCAGAGGTCGGTCTTGATTGCTTAGCACGTGCTCGGATACGTATTGATGGTGGTTCTGTATGTAGGGTACAATATCGACAGTCTCGTTGTTGGTCGCACGGAAGTGGAGGAATTGTCTCGAATGACCGTCGTGGTCAATGGCACCGACCGAAGTGTTGCTAACGTACGATTTACTACTATAGATACATGAAGGACACTTTGCTAATTATGCTTGTTTTCTAGATGAAAAAGCAATTGGAGGATGTGGTGCACGTTGCTGTCGTGAACATCTTGAGCAGCGGCAATGAGCAGGATGAGAACTATGTCGAGCGCGATCTGATGCTCGCAAAGGTAGCCACGGACAAGCCTGGTGCACGCTCAGAAGTGGTCGAATTGGCCAACCTCTTTGATGCCAAGGTTATCGACGTCCGACCGCATCAGACGATGATCCAGCTGGCCGGCACGCCAG
The DNA here is from genome assembly GCA_023334545.1 of Salisapilia sapeloensis. NCBI lineage: Eukaryota > Oomycota > Peronosporomycetes > Peronosporales > Salisapiliaceae > Salisapilia > Salisapilia sapeloensis. Next base: position 87,393 of record JAADVB010000040.1, read on the forward strand.
GTCGCATCGAAGCGTTCTTGGACTTGCTGAAGCCTCTTGGAATCATTGAGATCCATCGCAGTGGCGTCATTGCCATGGCACGCAGTGGAAGCGTGGTCGGTGAGAACTTTGATACGGCTTCGTTCGAAGGTGCGACGCGGTCGATCCTGCATGAAGATGACGAGGATCATGACTTTGATAGCTCCAACTTGCCGCCTGGTTAAATGTAGACTTGAGACCTTTATAGATCTCAACAAGAAAGAGAGAATTCGTACAATGCACATCCCGTTTGCCTTAAGCATCTCGTGCTTGTAATTGATAAAATTGGATGTAGAGTGCGCATGATCCATTGATATTAAAGGAACAATAACGGAGTAATCCTCAAGTGCTCATGGAATGAGAAGGAGTCTCTGACGTAAGGATGACACATAAGCGAATCAAAACAAACTAAATTGATACTAATAAAAACAGCTAGCACAAGCCACCTCATAGCCCAAGTAGTTATACAAAATTACTAAATTCGACGAGTTTGTCAGTCCATTCATGTTATTGTACGATTCAATCTAGCTATCAACGCACGTAATATATAGAGGCGATATGTTCTTGCTCATGTATCACGTCTAGGTATATTGTTTTTATTTATGAGTGTGGTCATGTCGCCTTAATGAAAATCTTCTTCGTTAGATGGACGCTTTTGCATATCAAGCCTTCTAACACAGTCTCGCAAGATCACTCTCATCGATACTATAATAAACTGTCTGATTTGCGATTAAAGGACTTGAAAGCACGACAGTTCGCATATATAGAGCAACAAAAGGTAGCAGTCGTATGAACCGAGAGAATGGAACACATGTGCTTTGATGTCAAAGAGAAACTCGAGCGTGTATTAGAAACTATAGGCTAGCTACTTTGTGCTTCCAAACACTTTGCGCTAAAATTGCATCGGTACTGAAACCATGGCCCATTGTTAGAGTTAAATGCATCCCTGTTCTTACACGCTGTCGCTTCACTCCAGCTACTCGACTTTCGGCATGACCCAGTTTTGCTCTACAGACTCGGCAACTTTGTCCACAAACTTGTAAAAGTACGGGGCTCGAGCGAATAATGCTGGTTTATGAGCATATAGTGCTGTTCTATTGGCTAGCGACCCTGTGTTGAAAACAAGTTCGCTGCTCGTGCATGGTGAATAAACACTAATCCCGACTAAATAATATCCATTTGAAAAAAGAGGTCCACCGTCGTCGCCGCAAGGCCCGATCGGCTTGGCATCGATACCGCTTGCACATAGTATTTCTTTTTTCGTAACATTGATGTCTGTTCCACTGTATGCGTCTGCACACGCTTCGTTCCCATATGACCAAGACTGCATATCTCCTTGCTGAAGTTTCAGGGAAAACATGTCTCTTTCCTCAATTTTCACGGATTTAGTACCGTTTTTTCCCCAGCCTAATACCTTTGTGTAGGGATAGAAAACATACATATTATCTGTACTTGACCCCATATACATGTTTTCAGGCTGAGGAATGTCTCTTTCAAGTTCGAGAATAGCAAGGTCGCTTTCCAGGTTTCTCATCTTTGTCTCCGTGTTAAAGTCTGGGTGAATGTGCTTCTTCATTACTCTATACACCTTCGACTTAATTTGGTCAATCCGGTATTCACTCCCGATTGAGACACGTACTGTTGAATTGGTTTTGGGTAAATCAACGACACAATGAGCCACAGTTAGGACAGTCTTCGACCCGATCAGAACTCCAGCACATAAGACACCTTCAGATGCGACATCATAGTAACTAGCGATACTAGCAACCATGTGAGCATAATCCGGTTCTTCCTTATTTGCACTGATGTTTTTTCCGTTCAATACCCGATTCTCCTCCGCTGCGCTCTGATTGGAATAGTCTGCGATGAAGACATGACCAATTTTATTACCAAGCCATACTTGGTCAGCGTCACTGAAATCATATGCAGCAGAGAAAGGTATTGGCGCTGAAAAGATGGAGAGGTCTAAAAAACACCATATGAAGAGGACTGAGAATCGTTCCATCTAGACGAAGTTCGTACTTGAGTTGCAAGGTAGAGTTAAAGATATGCTTCGACTCAGTAAATGATCGAGTGACAAAAACTGACACTTAAGCTGCTCAAGTATGGCATCAACGCCGGTTTCTAATAATTTGTGTAGCTGAGATGTATTCCTGCTCTTTTATAGAAGGTTCAAGTACCGCGGATATAGCTTGCCAGCTGAGAAGATTGAGATTCATAATGAAAAATTACGCATTTGGTACCGTCGCAGATCACTGCCGTATAAAAATAGTATCACTGGACGAACAGGCCTATACCCCCGCGTCCGTTTGTTATTCATAACTGCTCTATCCATGTCTTTTGCTGCTTTGCTTTGTTCTTCCCCCTCATTGAAATTATATTTTATTTGCGTTGATCATACTGTAGTATGCACTTGGCACCGATGTGTTTTGTGTTATACTGCGATATATGTATTAAATAATAAACACTTTTATCACGTAAAGAACCCTTTGATCTGTGAGCTTATTGCAGTGTTATATATACGCAGAAATACAAACTTAAATGTGTAGTTTCATCATTTCTTTTCACCAAGCTACTTTCGATAAGAATCCCTTAGCTACATTTCATTACCGAGTTTACACGTGCGTCATGCAGTTTTACTTCACGCGTAAACGCTGCCTTTAAATTATACTACAAATTCGCTTGCTACATCATCAAGCTATTATGATCTAGACACCAAATTTTCGAATAGATATAATTGATGCAAGTTCCATCACTTGAGTCATAAGAAGTAAAAATCTGAGCTGAGCCGACTAACAAGTAACTTTTCTTTAAAAGTGTTCGCACATGAAATCTTTGGGCCATCTATCAAAGTCAAAGTATGGAAAATAATGTAGTTAAACGCGTAAGCTCGTTAGGACTCTTCCTTTTACTCTAGCTTGTTGTCTCTAGAACTTACACACATGATATTTCTCAAGTTTACGCTTCTGGTATATTAGCAAAAAAAGCTATATTTCAGATTTGTTTTGCAGCGCTAGTTTATGCATGCTTCATCTTGCTAAAATTTTCAACTGAACCACACTGAGCGACAAGTTGCACGCAACTTATCAAACATTCACCTTGTGATACCTTTTCGGCGTATGCTACTTCTTTTGAGCTAGCAACATGGACAATCGAGTGCTTTGGTCTGATAAACTGTATATCATATCATCGATTATTGATAGTGGTAAATTCGGGGCTTCCATAATTAGCAGCTTTGTTGGACTCTCTTCTTTAATCACTCTGTACAATCAAGCGGCGAAAATTTTACGAACTCGCTAGCGTGCAAGTCAATGCGAAAGCACCTATGATAAATTGCATGTAGATGTAGACTGGCCGAGTACAATGAAGATAATACACTGAAGGAGAGCCAACCGCAGTAATACATTGACAATTAAAGGCAGTATACACTGTAGATCAAGTCAAATTGAAGGCTATAAATTTGACGCAGAACAGTGCTTGTGCTAATGTTAGCGAAACCCCGAGCACTCGTAGAAAATGCAAAATGTTTTCGCATCATCCTCTTCACCTTCACTTGCTTAGCTTTTCCTTGATAGCTTCCCAGTCACTTTCATCCAAGAGTTTTAGATTCTTTTTAATATCATCAAGCTCGGGCTCTAGCATAGGAAGTAGCGTGGCGCTGTTTCCAGCCGATAGGCCTGCTACTTTATAAACGAAGCCTCTTACCGTGTCCATCATAGTGTAAAAGGTTGGTGAAAAGGATTGGCATCCATCCGGACCATAGCTCGTAATGCCCACAAGAGTGTTATTGATAATGAGAGGTGTCCCAGCGTCTGCTCCGCATGCCGTATGATATCCTTTCCACGCATCTTTTGAAATATGGTCCACATTGTAGCCTTCTGTGATGAGCAAGTTGTTAAGCTTATCTGGAATTTTGCCACGAGCACATCCCATGCCACTTTCAAAGCCTATCTCGACCGGTTTCCCATCCGGCGAAAATTCGCTCCACTTTAAGTATCCATCACCTGCCAGATATGTGCAGTTGGTATTCGTCATTAGCCGCACATCTGTCGCATAGTGAACGTAACTCGATTCATATCCTCCTGCAACTCCTCCCCAGCCAACCACCATTGCGTTCACATTTTCAATCTCAAACGTACCATCGTATATTTTGATAAATGGATACGGTGCAGTAGACTTGTCGTTTTCGCTCCATCCTTTGGGCAGATGTACATCGTTTTTCAATCTGAGGACAGCAACATCGTACACACTACTTGAAAAAGTAAAGTATTCGTGGTACCATACTTTTTCCACTTCCAACCTAGTAGCGTTCGACAAATGCTTGGCAGTCTTAAACTGCGCGACGTAAGGGATCACATCTAGTTTGCGACCTATCATTTCCTTCTTCTCGAACCATACGCTCGGCTTCAGGACACAATGAGCCGCTGTGATTATAGATCTTCTCGCGATCAAAGCCCCACCACAAACATCCTTATAATGCCCGTCGTGACCTACTATAGTAACCATAAAAGGAAATTTTCTTTCAAACTCTTTCTGGTCAAGAGCTTTTCCATCGTAAATGCGATTCTCTGCTTCCACTGGCGCATGCGTGTCAACATTTGCGTCAACGGCGGATGTTAAGTCTTCGCTAAATGCTGCTTCAACTTGCTTTAATCGATGAGATAAAACAGCAAGGCATACAACAAGCGATATCATACAAGCCCTATGCATGAACATGTAAATCCCCATTTCGTTTGTCGGGGTAGTGTGATCTTTAGCGCGAGATTCTTCTAATGAAAGAACGATAAAGTGCTGGCCATGGTCATCATAGGTTCAAATTGGAATTCATGGATTCATTGGCCTGATCGTACCTTGCGATGACACATGTATGAATCAAATGGACCACAAGCAGTATTCAATCGTTTCTACAATTGCACGAACAGTTCTAAAAGCTTACTCCTACACTGATACGAAAAGATGTAGCAGAAAGGGAATTAAATGTAATCGAATTGATGCTTGAAAAGATGATATACCTGCCAAATTCATGGTGACTACGCCATCGTACGTCTTATCATCTTCCTGTATCTTTTCAAGATTTCATGCGTCTTGGATTATTAGCAATAGTTGAAGCTTGGTCTGAAAAGAAACGACAGACAACAAATTAGGACATCTAACGGCCAATCGAAGATTAGCCAAGTATCTGCTTCCTATGGGCAAGTCTGGACGTTTTGGGATGCGTGGAAGAGGTCGTGGTGGGCGAGGTAGAGGCAGAGGTGGCAATGACAGAAAGCCGGATATGCGCCAATTTAAAGGTCCCGGATATAATGACGCTGTGGCCATGAGTGTCGATGAGAGCGTCGTTGGCATTACACGGTACTTGAGGACTGAAGTCAGTGGATTTCAAGGAACGACAAAGCAACGATACTCGGACTTTATTGTGAGAGAAGTGAGTGCTTCCGGTGATGTCGTGCGTTTAACGGATGTCAAAAAGGTATCCAGTACCGACAAGAAACAGAACACGAAACAGAATCTCGGAAATACTTTCAAGTCGCGTATTTTTGAAATGATCGAAAATGCAGAGTCGACACCAGCTGGTCAGGCGGTGAAAGAAGCAGGGAACATGGCGAAAGAAGGACGGGAAGTGCGAGATATTGTTGGAAAACTAGCTCAACGGCTGTATTATCAGCAGAATCAGCTCAAGCAGGAGCAAAAGGAGGTTGATCTTCGCCCCCGAATCCAGCAGCTGAAAGCAGAGATGGCTGGTGTATGTGATCAGTCCGTTGCAAACCGCTTGGAAACCTTTTTGCTGTCTTTGCTACCATCCAACGCGAACGCCACAAGCTCTGAAGGCGCATCGTTTCTCTTTCCGGAAATCACGGACAAGGATTCTCGTAAGCGCGTTCACGAATTGCTTCGGGAGCACTTGGGCGAGTTTGTCGTTTCCGACACGATCACAGAGAACGACAAGACCGTTATCCGCGTCCGCAAATCTTCTGTCGGTGGCCAGAAGAGAAAGGATGTCGATGTTCGGTCGAAACAACAGCAGTGGCCGTCCGACCGTCCTGACTTTTTGCAGTTTGTCCTCTACAAATCAAACGTGGAAACGGGTACGGTGATGCAACAGCTCGCGAAAGCATTAAAACTCAGCGTCTCATCCTTTAGCTACGCCGGCACGAAAGATAAGCGTGGCATTACAACTCAGCTGTGCACCGTCTATCGTGGACCCATCGAACGAGTGGTGGGCATGAACAGAGGAGACCGAGAGCTTGACCAGTTCAACTTCCTCGTCGGCAACGCCCAGTACGTTCCAGACAAACTTAATCTTGGAGACTTGCAAGGCAATCGCTTTTCGATTGCCATTCGGAGCCTTCCATCCGACGACGAGATTTCAGACGAGAGCGTTCATGCTGCTGTCGAGAGCTGGAAGAAGAATGGATATATCAACTACTTCGGCTTGCAACGGTTCGGGACAAAGTCCATTGCCACCCATGAGATCGGTCGAGCACTTTTACAACGCAATCCGAAGCTAGCTGTTGAACTGATTTTGAAGCCTCAGGAGGGTGATGCGACGAAGATCAAGGAAGCTCGACAAGAGTTCCAAGATACGTGGGACATTGCTCAAGCGTTGAAGGCGTTTCCTCCGTACCTAGTGGCCGAAAGAGCGGTGCTGAATGGATTGAGTAAGCACGGTGACCAAGCTTTCCAGCACGCCGTTCAAGCTATTCCTCGTCATCTACGGATGATGTACACTCACTCGTACCAGAGTTATGTGTGGAATAGCTTGGTGAGCAAGCGACTGGAAATGTCTCCGGATGGTGTCGTTCCTGGAGACCTGGTCCTACCTCCGAATGCTGTGAAAGAAGAGAGTATTGAGGATGATGGAAAAGACGATGTAGAAGACGAGTCTCCAGACGCTAAGCGCCGAAAGGTGGACAAGACGGACGTGGAACCTACTGTTGTGACAGAAGAGAATGCTGCGGACTATACTCTTTATGACGTGGTATTGCCCTTGCCTGGATACAGTGTCAAGTACCCGACGAACGGACTGAAGGAAGTGTACGATCGACTGATGCAGGAGGATGGGGTCGATTTTGAGTCTTTGGAGAAATCAACTAGTTCAGAGTATCATCTACCGGGCTCCTACCGACACTTGGTGAAGAAGCCGATTGATGTCTCGCACGAGATCAAGCGGTACGACGACCCGACTATCCCACTATTACAGACGGACGTCGACGTGCTGATGGGCAAAGAGGTTCAACCATCGATTCCAGGCGCCAAGCACAGAGCCTTGTGCCTCGAATTCCAACTGAGTACGTTCTAAATTGTATAAACTTCTGTAGTGTTGCTAACTGTACGACAGGTCCGTCTTCCTACGCAACCATGGCCGTGCGAGAACTGCTCAAGCAAAGCAGCAACATCCAAGTCCAGCTAAAGATCAATGAACAAACATCATAAGCCTTTCGTCATCTTTTTAGCCCTTGTCAATGTAGTTTGTAGCTAAAGTGACCTCTTATAATCCGTCGCCCCAGTCGCGTCGCTCGATCTTGCTGCAGTATCGTCCATTGCCACTATGTGCATGCAATCAAATGAGAGAGAGTTATAGATAGCGAGTGTATAAACACGTACGTGTCTTCTCGACGAATGCGCCAGTAAGTCTCCGGACACGAGCCGTTCATCGCTTGGGTACGACTGAGCATCTGCACAAATTCCTCGTCGTGCGTGATACACACAAGCTGAAAGTTTTGCTGCTGCGCTCGTGCCTCCAGAATGTCCGTGATGGCTTGTGCCAGCCCGTACTTGTTCTCCGTATCCAGATTGGTGGTCGGTTCATCCAGCGTCAAGACGCCGCAGTTCAAGCAGAACGTTTCGGCCAGTGCCAATCGAATTACGAGTGCCGCCAGCACCTTTTGGCCTGCACTGCAACGTCCCCTCATATCCACCTTGACACCAGCTTTGCGCATGACCACACGGTAGTCATAGGACCTCCCTGCTTTCGAGGCCACACCTTCCTCTTGACCACTAACCACCTCGATCGTGTCGATGTCCTGCCCTTTGTAAGTAATCTGCCACAACGTCCGAATGATTCCATTCAGCTCCTCCACCTTCTTGGAATGGTATTGTAGCAACGCTCGATCCAATGCTTTGTAGTACTTGTCCAAGTCGTCAGCCGCCAGTCGCGTAGTTTCATACTCGATCATCTTCTTACGGTGCTTACCATGAGCATCAGCTAGCTCCTCCGACTCGAGCTCTTCCTCGTAAGAGCCAAGTTGTCGTTGAAGCTCGTGCTTCCGACCGCCTAACTGGGCAAGCCGGTCGCGAGCCTGCTGCAGTCGATTAAGACAACTCTGCAGCTGGTTGTTCACTTCTTCGATGGATAAAGACGTGCTAATGCGAGACTCTAGTTCGAACACCTCCTTCTTGGTGGCCTCTACACTTGCTCGAAGCTCTCGATAGTCCATGTTCTGACGCAGTTGGCGCTTGGCGCTTTGTGCATGCTCGAGATTGTTTTGCAGCTGTGCCAAGCGAGGCTGAAGTTTTTCTAGCTCTTTCACTAGTTCCTCTTTCTCGACGTTTAGCTTGACCATCTTTTCCTTTACGCCTTCCAGTTGGGACGAGAGAGCTGCAGGAGGCTCAGCGTTAATTTGTTCGATTCGTTCTTTGATACTTTCACTCATTCGGTGCACTTCATTCAACTCATCTTGCTTCCTCACACGCTCCTCTTCTCTCTCCTGACGGAACGTTTCTCTCTTCTTACGACTATCTTCCACCTGGCCTTCTAATTCTCTTACCACCTTTTCGATTCGACCTATTTCTTTCTCATGCTCCTTCACGTGCTCCTTTAGCTCTTGCTGTTGGCTCATCGAAGCATCAAACTCTTGTCGAGCCTCCATTTTCTCCTGCAAATTCTGTTTCTTACGCGCTACGTCCGTCTGCAGTTTCGCTCGTACTTCCTGTAGGTTCGTTTGCTCCTTTTGCTTTTCTTGTAAAGAGTCACTGAGCTTCTGACTATGCGTCCACATCGCATCCTTCTGCTTCTCGACGTCTTCGATGGAGGAAACACCACCCGCATGTGCACCCTCCCGACGCTTTAACTCTTCGTCTTCATCTTGGAGTTTATTATCATCACGTTCGAGCGCCTTTGCTTTGGTCTCAAGCTGCTCCAACTTCTCCTGAGTCCTCGTATACCTGTTTAGCTTCTTTTCGATTCTCTGGACTTCTTCCTGGGCACCCTTTAGCTTTGTCTCGAGCGCCTTCTCCTCCTCTTGGACACTCGCTAAAGTCTCTTGCGCAGATGGCAGCTCGGCTTCGACGCTCAAGTACTCTTCGACACTCGGCATCAGTTTCTCCAGACCTTTCCATGCCTCTCGAGCTGGCTCCTCGTTTGCTCCTTCATCCTTCTCTTCTTCCACCTTCTTCTCGATGCTCTCGTGGAACACCTGCACCTCGCCCTCGTCCATCGCTCGCGTACACAACGGGCAGCAGCGTTCTGCCTGGCCTCTTTGTGACAGCTCCTGCAGCACTCGGACAGCCTCCACTGCCTTTAACGCCGTGCTCTTGGTACGCATGTACTTGTTCTCGGCGTCTTCCACTGCTCCTCTCGCCTCTTCAATGGAGATCTCCTTCCCTTTGCGTCCGACTAACGAGAGGAAGGCTTCTACATTGTCCTTTCGCTTCGTTTGTTTACTAGTTAAAGCCTCTACCTGTTTCTCTCGACCTATACGAGTCGATCGTTTATCCTGTACTTGATCACCTACCTTCTTGGTCTCTGCTTTCTTCTCATCAAGACTGTCTTGGACTTGCTGACTAGACACCGAGAGAGATTCGAGGACGGTCGAAAGATTCGACAAGGTCAAATCACCGTTCAACAAGTCTTCGCAGTCACTCGATACAGCCTGCAACTGGGTCTCCAGTCTCTCTCGATTGTCTGCGAGCTGGCTCTGTCGATAGGACAAGTGCTTGCGTTCGTCATCAAACTCTCGAAGACGCTTCGCGCTGTCGTTCAAGCGACCGATCTCGTCATTAGCTTCTCGAATCTCCTTCTGCAGTTTGTCCATGTCTCTAGCGATTTCTGCTCCCCCGCCATCCTCCAGATGCGCCTTTAAGGCAGACTCGTCCTTTTCTATGCTCTTTTCCAGATCCTGGACCTCACGCTGGGTCGGAAGATCTGTCATGCGCTGCAACTTGGATCCGATTGCCTTTACCTCCTCCTGCTTCGTCCCGATAACCTTCTTGAGACTAGCCAGGCGCTCCGACTCGTGGTGGAAAGAGGAGGAGAGTTTTGTCACTTCAGATGTCAGTTCGTCCTCCTCTCTCTGTTTCTGCTCACTCTCTGTCTGCAGTATCGTTCGCTTGTCCTTGACCAGAGCAGACACTTCCTTTTGGAGATCTGTCCATTCGACACGACTGATGTCGCTCAAGTCCGTCTCGAGAGTGTGCTTTTGCTGCATTTCCCGTGCAATCGACAAGAGCTCTTGACCCTGTTGCTGACGAACCTCGAGCTTTGCTTCCAGAGCTCCTTGGCGTTGGAAAAGAGCCGTGTACTCGCGCTCTGCTTCCTGCCTCTTCTGATTAATCGACGCCTGCTCTCGTTCCACCTCTTGCCTCTCTTGCTCAAACGAATCGACTTTTCGATTGTGGTTTTGCAGTAGCTCTTTTAACTCGTCGTCCGACTCGTCGCGCTCGACCTCGAGACTGTGATGCGCCTTCTGCATAGCTTTCTCCTCTAGTCTCAGACGCTCCTTTCGTCGGTCTCTCTCAGCCAATTGCGACTCTGTTTCTTCCTTGAAAGCTCGCGCCTCATCGGCTTTAGAGGAAGCGTCGTCTACCTCTGCCTGTGCCTCACCTTTCTCCCTTCGAAGATCATCCAACTGACTCTGGACGTCACTCGCCTTTCGATGCAGCTGGTCCGACTTTTGGATGAGCACCATGAGGACGTCGAGGTCGCGCTTCAGGTCTTTCGCATCCACGTCTCTCGCTTTCTTTAGCTTTTTTATCGCATCCAGAGCTTTTGTGTACCGAGCGGACTCGAAGATATCGTCAAAGCGTTTCTTGAGCACAGCTCCTTCCTGCAGAGGCCAGTTGGAGTCCTCCTGATGGCAGAAGATGACGCTGTCCAAAATCGCTCGGGATACGCCCAGCATGTCCGGCAAATGGCGGTCTAGCTCGGAGCACTTGTGGCTCATACTAACTTTCTCGCCACTGGCATTCACAACACGGATGACACCATCCAGAGCCTTAAACTGGACGGTCTTTCGAGTCTGCTTCAACTGATACGTGCGCTGCACCACCATCGGCTTGCCTATTGGTCCTGCTTAATAATGTACAGATGAACGCTTCAAGTGCAGTGCCTTACCTGCTTGATTCCGAAAGCGGAGACGGACACTAGCTTTAACCTCATTCGTTCCAGCGATCTTCGGGTCGTGGATTAGACCTTGTCCACTACGAGCACCAGGTGGAAGGCCTCCGGTGCAGGCAATTTTAAGGCACTCAATGATCGTCGTTTTGCCACAGCCATTGTCTCCTAGGATGACTGTAAGCGGATGGTGGAACTCGATGATCTCCTCTCGATTCGGACTAAAGCTCCGTATGCCACGGATCGACAGCTTTTCGATACTCGCCATGATGCCAATGGACTTAAATGGAGAATGTGATGCAGTCGGTGCCACTAATACGTTATTGAAGTTATGTTGAAGCATGATACAAGACCTCTGCTGCATCACCAGCCTTTGAATAGTTAAACCCATTTCCGGTGGACTCCAAGGGTATTCATGTATTGAGTTTAGACAAGATACTAGATTTCATGCAGCAACAACATCATCACCGGTCAGAACACTTTATTCGTTTCGATGAAAAAGATGTGCTTGATTCTAGATTAAGTGACAGGAACCCATGAATGTGCAGACATTATATCTGTCGTGAGAAGTGTGGAAGAGTTATGGGAAGTAGGGGTAGTAGGAGGAAATATTCAGGTGCTGGACTTTTACTTTATTCTTATCGTGACATAAACAACTTCCCTTTTGTGATGCCAGCAACAAAGTTGGAAAGCTCGTACTAGTCCCCGAAGCACTTTAAATTTGGACTTCATCACCCTAAACCGCTCCGCACAACGCCCACGATAGCAAATGTCCTTAATGTTTGCTCTCTTCCAGGTCATGGTCACTATGATTGTACTAGTGTTTGCAACGCCGATGAATAAAGCACCGGTCAGCGTGTCCAAGACTACGCACAGCTTTGCTGACATGACCGCGACGATCGATCCTGTGGGCGACAACATAACTGGTGGCGAAATGAATCGGATTCATGCAGGGAGAATGGTAAGCCATGAAGAGTTTGGTCGAACATACTCGTTTATGGTTGCTGTAATACAACAAAATGGAAATCGATGCTCTGGATTCCTCGTGAATCTATACTACGTCATGACTGCTGCCCATTGTGCCGTCTCCTCTCATGAAAGAGACGTGAATGGGACTCTACTAACAATAGCTGAAGGCGTCTCAACAAATGACATTGCTGTGATACCCAACGAATTCAATGAAGATTACTATCATCTAGTGGACGTGATCTATCACCCTAGATTTAACCCAATCGACGGCTCCTACGACGTTGCGCTTCTTGAACTAGGGCGTCCTGTGAGGCGGCAATACGAGTACGTTGACATCCAGAACGAGGGACGATTTCCTTTCCGGTCACAGTTTTTAGAGTTTGTGGATGCAAACTTTCGAGCGGAAGACATCAATAGAGACATGACAATAATTGGGTTTGGCGATCAATATCAAGAGGGTAATCCACACAACATACCACAACCACTTCGCTTTGAAGACCATCGTCCATTTACTATTCGAGTCGCAACCGACATGATCAGAACTACGAAGGAGTTTTGTAAGCAATCCTGGAGGCGTACTATCCGTGGGGATGGAAGGCGCCACCGCATCGGGGATGATAAGATATGTGTTCGAGGAGCCGGTGTTGAAGATCACCATCCACTCCAATCCTATACGATGAGGTACTATCACACTATATGCGAACGAGACGCTGGAAGTCCACTACTATTCCAAAACAAATTGGTAGGAATCGCAAGTTTCGGGCCGGAACCATGTGGAAGCACAATTCCTGCTGTCTTCACTTTACTCAATGCCGTCCGAGATTTCGTCTTAGAAGAGATGGCATATCGCACGGTTGACGAATTCGGCACCAAGGTGGCACTTTAATAGAACGCGCTAGTACGGGCATTCGACATCATAAGTAACTTCACATCAATGTACCTCACTTATTAAAAAAAGGAATATCGCGCGATTTCATAAGAGTGACAAATCAATCCGTTCATTTCCTCTTAAATTTGTCGGTGTCTAATTCTGGCATCTCCATGCTTCATTCAGTTTGGTCTATCCCCACTACTTTTATTACGAATGACATGTTCGATAGTAGAAGAGAGTGTGACTTTAACAACGAACACTGCAAAAAGTACTACGAGAAGACGAAGTTGTGAATTC